>LUCM01003711.1:0-42743 GCA_008360955.1 Fasciolopsis buskii
TCGTAGTGTAAAGTGCTGTTGCAAGCTCGAAACCGAACCTTGTTCTTGCAAGGGAACAACTTGGTGAGGTAGATAGATTTTGTTACTTGGTTGTTTGCATCTCACTTGGTCGTCATATATCGAAAGGATTGGTTTTATTCATACAGAATGCTCGATTAATGTTTGCTAATTTGAGATATCTTTGGCGTCGGCGTGTTATCCGGCCATCGATCAATGGTCGAGTATACACGGCAGCATTGAGGTCAATATTGCACTACGGTTTCGAAACATTGCCGTTGAGAGCAGAAAATATGCGAAGACTTTTGGTGTTTGAACACCGTTGTCTTCGTAGAATTGGTAGACTATGGTCCGAAAATTTTGCGAGTAACGTTAGGCGTTAGGTACTGGATCCTAGGATCCAGTCTTTGGAACGAGCACTGAAGCAGAAAATATTAAATTGGTTGGGAGATGTTTGGCGCATGTCCACAGAACGCCTGCCTTGTTGTACACTTTTCTTCGAGGGGGTGATAGTTGGAGAATGGCTTACGGCTACCAGCTGATGACATGGGTAAAATGTGTGGAAAGTGGCCAGTGGGCTGGCTTGTGCAGGTGCAGTTGGGCTGCAGGGTTTAGGTCCATGGGTCTCCCGAAGCGATGGTTGGAGGCAATAGGTGTCAAGGTTCAGTGCCGCTGTCATTGTTGTTCTTGCATTCGAAACCTTTGTTCTTCTGTGTTGTACTTCAAATTACCATTTTTTAGTCAGCCTTTCATTATTCGCGTTATTTTTCGTGTTTAAGCATGTGATGGTGTGAGGTAGCAACCTGAACCATAGCAGGTTAGTGCAAGGTTATTGGTTGTCCAAAGTAAACTGACCTGAAATTAAGCCACATCACCCACTCTATCCAGCCGTCGCTTGGGGGGGGGGGTGGCGTGGACTCCAGCTTGGTAGCCTAACTGTATTTTCACTTGTTTTCGCGATTACCGAGGCTTGAATTGCTACCTGCTGCTTTAATGTTCTCTCTAATGACGAAATGCCCTTCAGCTGTTTGCGTACCAACTTCCGTGGCCGCTTTGCGTTTTGCTTCAAGTTCCATGCATATTCCTCCAACAATAAGGGCTCCGGGTTCGACACAGGGATTGCGGTATCTGCCGAAAATCGTAGCTCCCAGCCTTTTGCCAATGCGAAGGGCGTTTCTAGTGGACTTATGTACCGCTGCTCTAGACACACACAACCGGAGGTCGCTCTATCCCATTTTACAGTGGCATATTTGTCGACGAATGCTTCCAAACAGCCCTTTCATAGGTGGATTGGTTCATTTCGTCTGGCCATAGGGAGACGCACGCGCCTTCTTTATTCCACATATTTGGCATAACTCATAACTGCATTTTCGAAGCACGTACCGCGATCTGAATGGGGTTGTTGGAGTGGACCTTAGTTTGCGATCTAGTGATCGAAAGATGCGTTGGAGATGGTAACCGCATACTCGGACGGTGACACTGATACTTCACATCAGTTGGTAAAGTAATTTAACATCAACAGCAGCTATCAGTTGCCCCTTGTGGTTTCCCATAGAGGGCCCACGATATCCATCCATTTGGTTAGGAGATCTGGTTACTATGGGCTTCAAGGGCAAGTGCGCTTTACATGCTATTTCAACGACCGGCGACCGTGTCGCTCTTCGCAATCTGAAGACGCACATGGGAGCAAATAGGTCTGTCCTTCCGTGGATTGAAAATTATGATGTATCAGTCTTGTGTTTCTGCCCGATATTTTGTTTCCATAAGATAATTAGGTGAAAAAATACACATCAGAACACATCATGTTTTAATGGTGCTTTTGCACGTTCTTGACTTTTCCTTGCAGCCAGATGACCTCATGCGATTCGTGACGGGATAATTGGGCTTAGTTGTGAGCCTCCACATGCCGAACGATCTTAATTGTCTTTCAAACTGAATGTTCGACAAAATCAAGCCGGATGTTGATGCGTTCATTGAAAAAAATCGCAAAGAACGATGTGAACGCCGCGAAGCTCGAATTCGGGAACGGTCGGCTGTTACCATTCAGGTTATTTGTTTGTTCCTATACCCATTTTTTGTTCATTAAAGAAAGTTTGGCGAGGTTATCATACACGTTCTCAGGTGTTATCAGAATTCCGTAATTCATGTGACAGTATTATTTCACGAGAGACTTCAGGTGCGTTGAAGTTCTTTATATCCTCGATTTTCACCAATAATATTTTCTTTAGCGGATGACTTATTACGTGCTATCAAACACCTTCGTTTTCGATTTTCTGTTGAGAATGACCGGAAAGTGAGTTTTCTGTGTTGCTGAGATTCGTCATATTAACATTTCCCTCTGGAATTCAGCGTTTCGAACTTCTTACACGTCGAATCATGTTCTCCATCGAAACCGCCAAACCTGAGGTATAAACGCGCGTAACCATTCTTCTTCCAATTACTAGGTATCTTACTTGGCCTTAGCTCTGCGTAAGGCTACATTAGTCGACTGGATTCGGGTGACCAAATGGATTTTGGCTAAAATTGTATGCTATCTACCTTCGTTGGATGTAAGCACTCTACTTCACTCCTAACCGGTTAATCTTGTCTCATTTCTTGTTTTCTGAAGCCATGCAATCCGACCAGTTCAAAGTCACTCAATGTGTTCTTGTCCTTACTATTAGTGGTCACGGACTATCCGCGTTGGACATTCTATGATAGTAAGTAGCAAAGCAGTGTCAGCTTTTTAATTTTCATCTCCGAAATCTGCTCACTTGAAGAAGGATACCCTATATATATATACATATATATATATATATATTCTAGGATTATTTGAACACTGCGTGTCAATATTTCGTGGCATAACAAAGCAATTACTTAATTTTGTATTCCTTTTATTCAACTGGAACTGCTGAATTATTTTAGCAAAAGCCATATGTGTTGGTGTTATTTAGCGAGCGAATGGGTTAGAAATTTAGTCAATACCTTGTTTTACTCACCATATGTATATTTCAGCCATGAAACATTACGAGCCCGCTAGAGGGAACGAATTAAGATTTGCTCATAACGGTTTGCGTGCATGTTTTGTTAAAGATTTAGCACTATTAAGCAATGTCAACCTGTGCTCCCGCCCTGTTCTTTACTAAATTCTTGGTCATTTTGATGTAGCGTCCAGTATGAAGTCATGGCATTTCTAGGTCAAGATCTGCTCATTAGGTAGCTCTTTGAATTATCTCGTCGGGTTGTGAAACATTTCTTATACGGCCAAGATTCAGACTGTAGTGTTGTCATATGTAGCATACCATGGGGTTTAGTGTGGTTTCACCCGATTTCTGTCAAATTAAAAGAAAAGTGATTTACTCAAGATAACATGTTTACTAAATTTTGGTTGAGTGAAACACGGAGATTCTTCGAAGGATACCGTGGTTTTTTATATGGTCTGTTTTCTGAAAATAAGGATGATATCTCCGTCACCACATTGGGAAAATTTCCCCTTTGTCGGTAATGTATTGTTTTATTCCTTTTGGAAAGCCTTGATTTCATCCGTGTGAGTGTAAACAATTTAGACGAGAAAGTGTGTGAGAATCCCCTTTGAAATAGTTTTCAGATCGCCATTTGACATTCATCCAACAACAAAATGAACAGGTCTCTAGATTAAGACGATCAGCATTTTTCTTTTCGGTTGCGGAAGATAACGGTTTTTGTTTTATTGTGCGATTATTCCCCACCGCATGTTCACGAACATTTAGTGCGTTTAAATACCGCTCAACTACATTTGAGCGTGAAGTATCGATAATAATCTGCAATATATATATATATATTTAGAGTTGAGAAGGCGTACACTGAGTTAATACGTTTATCGTGACGTTTCGATCCAAACTAGGACTCGTTGTCAAACGTGAATGAGTGATTGAATGGGATCGCTAGTTCCGTTCGGTTTTGTGCACTGTCCGTCTGTTTGTCTCTCTATTCTGCATCCGGGTCTTGTTAAGATGACGTAATGTTTGTCAATCTCCACATGCCGATTGAACGAGTTATTATATATATATATATATATATATATATATATCGAATAGCACAGTAGCGGAGTTCGTTTTCAGTAATTTACAATTATACCGTTAAGTCACACTAAACATAACGAGTATCGGCTGGAATTGTGGTGGTCCTATTTAATGTCGGACAGTTGTCGGCATAATTGTAAATCACAGACAGATCGGCTTGCCGCTCAGTGACTTCCAACAGTTGTGTCGTTCAAATTTCTTCTCACATCTAATGGTATCGGGACCATGGCACAACAAGAAAGTGATCCCTAAGAGACCTTCTTGTGTGATAGGTTAGCCACTTGTGTTCATTAAAACTAATGATCACACCGGAGCCGTTTGGATTAGTGATATCTCGCGGATGCTCTCACAAAACAATGAAATTGTTCTTTGAGAACTCTAATGGGAGCCTTCGATTCAAAAATTTTACTCCCAAGTCAGTGGGGTGGTAACTCGCGAGAGCTCTAAACAGAAACATGCTTATCACTACCCACGCCGTTCGATATAATGGGAATTGCGGTCCTGCACGATGACCGATGCAGATTTATTATTGGAATTCATTGAAATGGTGAACACGTACTTCTAGGGGTCCAGCCGCTAAACAGGAAAACGGTCAGGGTTCTCAGCCAAAGCCTTTGATTCTTACAAGCAACCAGGAATGGGTGACTGGAAGCCCATCTGCTGGGGATCAGTTGTTGTCCCGCTCATTTCCTCCGATTGAAGTCCCAGCTCAAATCAAACCCCAACCTGGAGAAGCAGGGCGCGGCATCTATCCATTGATGTTCCCGGCGTGACCAAACCTTTGGTTTGAGATAAGCCTTCCTGTATAACCGTCATCACGTTAAGGTACAGTCTCTTTGTGATGGGTTATTATTGGACATTATAGACGGAAGTAGGAAGTCATCTTCGAGAGTTCTGATAGTTGACTTGATCTGCAATACACCAACACAAGACTGGGTACTCGCCAGTCGCCGTGAACCGCTGACCGGTGTTCTAGTTCACACGCTCCGTCGTTCAGGCTTGATGTTGCACATCCGTTGGCAACATATTGTTGTCTGCAACCAAGTCTACTCGTTGTTAATTTATGGGTATCTCAGATCTTCAAACTGTTGCAGTGCTCCAGTGCTGTATCAATAATGAGAATTTCTTCGATTTTGCAACGTCGCCTACAATAATTTGGTCATGTGTTCCACTGATTCTAAACGGAACTTACGATGAGGTTTCCACTTGCGTCAACTTGCCTAGGTTGGAGTTTACACCTGGGCATTCAACTAAGGACGCGAGTTAGCGCTCTTAAGGAGACACTGATCACCTAGGCCTTCTTCCATCTCCGAATTTTGCGACTAACGCAACAACTCGATTTTCCGATCTGCAGACCTTGTCACAGATCGCAATACGCGAACTGCTGGCATAAAACCAAGTAAGATTCCCACTGGTGATATTTGTGCTCTTCGCAACTTAAAAATCAAGCTGTCATTTGGAGTGCGGAGGATATTCCGATTTCGCAATGTAGTTCACCGTTTCAATCATTGACTTCATTTTTCGTCACAGCCCATCTGGAACCGTCAATGAGTCAGTTGACCAGAATTCTTCTGGAACATTTGGTGCAGCATCGACTGTACGAAAGTTTGCACGTGAGTATTCACAGAATCATACTACTTCCTGTTTCCAGTCTGCATTTTATTTTGAAATTGTCCTTTTCATATGTCTACAACTCTTTCCTAGACTCGGACTAAACCGTTCTGTTATCCAGTCGCGTCGGTTCATTTGCAAAATTACTTCTCACAAATCACCTGGCTGAGCTGTTTTGTCTCCATCGGCAAAGCAGGATTCCTGTTTAGCATCTAATAATAGCTTTTCTCAGTCAGTATCGTGAGCGCAGTGGAATCGATCAGAACGAAGTCATTTGCTTTGTTGCTCTCATTTGTCAACCTTTTTCTAAACTGTGCATGGACCCGTTAGGACCTTAAGTCACCATCATCATTCAGCGCCAAACAGCAGGGCGAGACTCACTGATTGCCGCTTTTCTCACCGAGTTAAACGTCGCAATAGAAAGAATGAATATGCAACGTGGATAGTCAGTGGATCTACCGGGGCGAGAAAAGAAAAGGATGCCATATTAGCTAGCATGCGGAATTTAGTCCAACTGTATAGGTGCACTTTTTCAAACACTGACTCGACGGAAAATGATCCCACAATCTCCTCTGTTCACGGTTCGCAGCCATATCCTTCAGTGCCTCCAGCCAGCTAGTTGACAGGTCTTTTAGACCCCAGCCACTGAGACACGAGGCACCTGCTTTACCCAAATTCGCTGTACATTTTCTCACTCCAGGTTGCCACACCATTTGTTGATCTTCACGTGGTTTCTTCAGCTCCGTGGAATGAACCTTGAAATAGGTCACGACATGGTAATTGTGTTTGTCATACACACCACGGGCCTAATCAACGGAACCTTAAGTGGCCCTGTGCCACTCCCGTGTAGTATCCGTATCCGTATCCGTATCCTCTATGGAGTACGCCGCTTTCACCGCATTCGCGCCCACCATTTCATGATAAATTATTGGTAAATGTCATGCGACTAAGTTTTTATGATCTCGTTCTCATAGGTCCGAAATGTGACTCACCTTGTATATGGGCACATTCTGGCTTGTATGTGCTTTTTTCTGGAATTTGTGTGCCTGCCAGATTTTGTGTAAAATGAATTTTTTTTAAGTTTTCGAATGTTTCCGACACAACTCACTAATTTCCCATAATTCTGAAAGGAAGGGGAACAAGATTGAAGACAGTCGATTTATATACCGTCCCGGAACAGCCTATGTGGACGAAGTTGATCGTACCTCTTTAGTATAGTGAATAGCTGCAGTTTTACATGGTACTGTTTATAGTTCAATAGGTAAATCCCATCACATTTTCATGTCAGTTATTTCGTCATTGAAAATTTTTCATAGGACCTCTAATTTTCCCAGAATTTGCCAGTTAAACTTTCTAATGTGAAATTACACGGACTTATTCGTCACGCGATATAAACATTCAGCTGACCACTGGACAGTCGTGACAGGATTGCACAACTGTGTCACTTTTTTTTGAGCTCGTCAGCAACGCACATCCATCACGCGCGAACTGGGATGCGAGTCTGAGACGAATGATTACGAGTTGAACATCATAGTCTGTTGGGCTTCACCTCAAGATACAATATATGTCAGTTACCGGTTTTGCTTGACCACGAGCCTCTATCGTCCACCAGTCGGCTCACACGTTAGGTAATTTCTCTGTAGGCACCCTGGACATGACGAAGGAGCTGGACATTACATACAGAGCTTGATTGCTTGATCGATGTGATTATTGGCAGATTGAGTGTTGCTGGATATATCAGTGCTAATCAACAGTAGCGGATAGGTGCCCATCGTATGGTGAGGTCAAAAAACCATTGGAAATCGACCCGAATAACCCAGCGGGTATAGCGTTCGACTTACCGTCGTTCCTCTGGGGCTCCGTGTCTCGGTTTAGTCGCAGTGGGTACGCATTGCCGATGATTCCCAACTAAGATGAAGTTGTACGGTGACTCCACGGTTTCCTAATATTGGATTCAGAATCCATACTGCATGATGAATAATTTCGTATATCACCTATTCAACTACTCACATCTATGTGAAATTCCAAATTTTTCATACAACGGTCGTGCTTTGGCTGAACAACGGTAATTAATTTTAGTGCAATGCGGTGACCTCCAAATACAGGACAGTCAACAGTTTGTCTGAGTTCCGTGATCTAGATGTTTCGTGTCAATCACTGTGATGCCAATTATATCACGTGAAGCTGTTCAGTTGGTGTTGTTAGACTTGCGAGACTAAGGTGGCGATCGAACAGTCTGGATGCAGTATTTACCAGGCTAATTCCTGCATGATTTTCACAGCAGATTCTGTCACACTTCTTGCATATTGCCACCATCAATTCCGTTCTTATAACCAGTAACCTAGCACCAGTTTGCTCCGGTCCTGGTTGCTGCCTCATACTGCCGTCTGCTCAAAGGAGAAAAAAAGAAGACTAAAATTAGGGAAGGATAGATTCCAAGGTAAAAAAATTGAATAACTGTGTAGAAGAGGAACAATTTCTAATGTAAGGGTACCACTGGTTAGAACATTGAACCATATCAACTGTTGTCTCCAAACATCGATTAGTGGGATCTCATGGATGCCGACCCAGAATTCTAACTGAACGTGCAAGAGCCAATCCACTTGTTAAGATTGATTATCTTGACCTATCTCCCTGTCGTTACCTACCCTGGCGTACAACGTACGACAAGGGAGTCGTTCAGTGAACGAACGCTAAGCCTGCCCCGGCTACTTTAATCTGCTTTGAACCCTAAGCCTCACTAACTTTCTTTGGGTTTTTGCTCCTTTCCTCAAATTGGTCTGGAAAGTTTTGGGCACATTTCATCACCGTCCTGTAAGAATGTCCAACTATCTAATGTCTTTCAAGAAAACCTATCTCCCTGATTATCTCCATTTCGGATAGAAGACTGGTATCCACCTGCATTGGTCCACCTGTACGCATAAGTGAAAAGCCTACTATGGCGATGGGTCATCCAAACTGCACCCTAAAGTGTTCTACCAACGCTCCGGCCGACGATCTTGAGTGAATCAGTGTGCCGTCGGACTCCTTAATCATTTCGCTTACGCTCGGCTTCTCTGGACTAGTATTCCTAATCAATCGGTAAACTTTGCGACTATTGCCGAAACCCGCAGCCCTCTCAGTTTTCCTGCATTTTCCCATGCACCACTACTCGCGGTTATTTCTCAAACTCCTGGTCAGGTAATGTCTCAGGAGTTTACGCGTCTCATCACACGTGGCGTCTGGAGAATGGATCTGTGATCATCCAACAGATTAATTGAAGTCGATGATACGTATCGTTTCTGAGGTTTGCATGGTATGGAGTCCTGCGTGACAGTTACCACTGAGAGCAGGACTTATTTGATCTGCCCCCAGTGTTTGTTCGAATCCTGGACATTTTGTTGAGGTGACAACCGCATTGAAAGCTCGGATCGGTACTGAAGTCGGCGATTATCGTCTAGGATCACCTGTGGGAGGCGTGTGGTTTTCATGTTGATGTGAACAAAACCAAAGCATGATTTGAAGCCACGTTTGCAGATCCGAAAGATCGGTAACGTTCAACGCACTCCAGCGGTGGCGGATGGTAATGTGGCCAAGCTGAGTCTAACGCTGTGAAGGAGAAAGACTGCGCCAGGTTAAGCGAAGTCGGGTTTTGTGACTAAGGTTCAGTGAAAATAGTCTGTGGTCGGATAAAACGGTCACCATTGTCGTTGGGATCGGTTGGGTTAACTAATAAACCCCCATATTCGTGTCTTTGTTGAGTATCCCAGTGGGGTGTGAAAATCAGCAGCAACCACAACGTTTGTTGACCTCACTACTTCCCAACAGGAACAGGTTGCGGTAGAACTCATCTTTAGCTTCGAGGGAACTGCAGTTGACGGTCACCTAAACAGATAGGGCGAATGGATACCAACATTTGACTCGATTACAGCCAACGGTATTCAAACCACTGTTGACTGGGATCGGGTCTAATGGTCCATTGTCGGTTTGCATGCTCACAGCGGTCTCAACGCCAGCAGGACATTCGAAACCGGATAACGGGACATGCGAAGTGTGGGGCGAGAGAATGGGCCTGTACCTGGGCTATAAAAGGTGATTATCGAAGTGCGATCTTGTGTGCGCGTTTCGGAGGCTCAGCATACGTCCGTTCTGGAAGTTTCAAGATTTCGACCTAGAGCAATTTGTTGCCCTTCCTGGTTGAGCTCACCGTCACTGAAGGTAGCTGAAGGAAAATAACACTGGAGTTTGAGCACTGTTTACAGTCTCCGTCCTGCTCTTCCGTTGTCACTGATTTCAAGTAAATTTACGGAGCCGCAATTTTTCGTGGCATCTTTCCTGGTCCAATATGGGAAAAATGAATGTTAATGGCATTCCTCATGCGAAGCTGCCGGAGGTGTTTGGATAATCGATATACATAATAGAACAGGCTTTTCTTTGAGAACCCTAACGAGACCGTTTGACTCAAAATTCCGGGCGTTAATCCGTCACGGACTGTGAGCATTAGCCCATTTATAATTGACCGCCCCTTTTTTAGCAATTGCCTGTTCTGGTTAGCCTGCGCGATGATGAATGCAACATGGAAAATTATGGATAGATGTTGCGGAGAAAACCAATCGCTGAGCAGGACAACGATTTGATTTTTCAAGCATAGTCTTTTGTTCTGACAAGGAGCTCTGCGCAGGACATCGCATCTTGGCACAGTGTAAGCCTATCTACTTGGACTAATTATCCCTCCATTGATTTTCCCGGCTGAGTTGCCATTTCCAACCGGGAGGACCAAAGGACTACTTTGTCAGGCTTCTGCCCATTAATTTTTCAGGCTTGATTGGATTTTAAATTTTAGATAGTTCGTTGGGTCATGGAGGCGTGCCAGCCGTCACGCCACGTCCAGGGACAGTTTCAGTGTGACAAAACTATGGAAGTCCTGGGAGGATAATGAATTTACTGTTTAATATCTCCGAAGAAGTGACAGAGTTCTTCCGTGCGACAAGGTTGTTGGTGTGCAACGGTTCACTTCCCAAAGAATGGTAGCATTCAGAGACAAAATCAAGATACCATGCATCCCGTAGATTGGCTAGAAGTCTCAGGATGAGATTGAAAACAGCATATTGGCATTTATCGTGTACTTTCTCGTTAAACTTCACATCTTTCTCAAATCTGCAAATTAGTAGTGTGGATTTTGTTAGGGTTATAAGCTTTCCATTGACAGTGTCCTTGAATGTGTTATCGTCAGTTGCCGAAACTAAGCCACTGAAGTGAACAGGATCGGTTGGCCTCTAGGTCACCACTGGCATAACGTGCTGCATTTTTAGGACTAGTTGCTTTCGACTACTCATCTATGTCATGCTCATCCAAGATTTGATAACGTGCGATAATCTTCTTCGTCTTTGTCTCCTATCCTTTGCTTCACTCGTTAATATCACAAAGTACATGATTTTCGGGAAGATGGTCTCGGTCAACAATGCTTCCAAGTGGGGAAGCTTACCGGGGGGAAGAATTGAGCGCTCGGCCTTTAGATTGAAATGCGGTGACCGCGTCATCGCCGGTCACCGTATGAACAACATTTGTGACATTGCGGTGTCACCTGATTCAATACATAATGCATGGACTTCAAACGGCCGCGAAACTTCGGTCAAAATAAACCACAGCTCACTGTCTCGTCCTCGGTCACATTTAAATTGTTACCGTGCTCATGTAAAATATATTTAAACAGGGATTTGTCGGTACATTCATAACAGTCAGGACAGCAAAATCATGAAGTTTCTTGATCCAGATGTATTGGGTGGTATTTATCTTATCGCCAGACTTAATGACTAGGCTGTTCTGCAGTATTCTGTGTAGTTTAAGGTCCAGACACTGCAGTTTGAGAGCATTGGATCACGGCTTAGAAGCAAATGCCATTGGTTCACTGGTGATGTAGCTCCCAAATTATGGAATGAAGCTCTTGAAGCGCGGTGCATGACTTTGAACTACGACTCAAGAACCATGAAATGCGACAATTAACTCACTGTTTTCAAACCGGACCGGGGGTTAAACAGTGATCTACTACATAACCACTGTTGGTTAATAAAAAAATAAAGTTGATACGGATGGGAAGCATTATGATCATGTTACATATAAAAAATAAATAGCTGTAATGGTGTTGATATCGTCACATGATGGAGACAGTTTTTCATTCCATCTCCGAGAAGACTTCAGTCACTGGTGAAATGATAAACTCCGTGATAATCCTACGGCGAAATCTTCCGTCATAGTGTTGTGTACAGCAAATAAACCTTTGCTTTCATTTGTAAATTCGCGTCTGAATTATCGATTGCGTAAGGTTTAACAAATGACTTAATGATCAATTCAATCCTTTTTATTGCTCGCTAGTCACGCGTGCTTTCGTCAGATCATAATGCCTCCCGATAGATTACACGAAGTTTCCAAAACCAACACTCCATTCCTCACGTTTCTTATTTGTTTCAGGAACTTTTAGCCAAGGGACTGGCACGTCATTCACCCATGTTCACCAAAACCTCATTGACCGGGATTTTTACCATTGCTATGCGGTAAGTTTTTGTCCCTTACGTGACTACCCTATTGACGATCTTCCGATACGCTCGCCGATTACTCGCCGTCATTTTGCACCGTTCGTCTAAAGTACTTCCCCGTTCAAGTTGATCAGGATGTTGCGTTGTTTTGTTATGAGCCGAACGGTGTGACTCGTCAAATTCGGTCATTTGTTGGGCCACGTTTGAATTACATGAGGTGGCTGCGGGAGCATGAAATTCACCTACGAGAAGGGAACTTTAGTCAGGCCCGTTATCATCCTGGTCTCTCGCTTTGATGATTGTGTCCCAGAGTGGCGGATGCCTTCTTAAAAAGACCAGGTTCTTCTGATCGTCCCACGAAATGGCTAACAAAACGTGCTCCTAATTCTTACTGTTATATGCTTTGTTCCTTTCATTGTGCCACTTTTACTGGTTTGAGTAATGTTTCAAAACGCACGTTTGACGTTCACATATACGCGCATGACTTGTTAAGATCTTGTACGAGTTTTTGCTGAGTTTTTTTCCGGGCTCTGGTGACAAGGGGACTCTTGCATCACACATTTAAAAAAAAAGATTTAAAGTGTACACAAAAAGTGTCTCATTTTACACAACACACTTTCAACGCGATATCAATCTGTGCAATTCGTTGTGGTCTTTTGGTTTCAACAAGTAAATCCCGCCTAGGCTCATCATCCGCATAGGCGTATGTAACAGTGCAACCATGGACCGTGTTTCGTTGCACGTCTGTCAATCTTGACAACTTTTCTCATTTTCATGAAATAATCTACCATGTGATATCACGCTCAACTCATCATGAAGAAACCATGGGAGCACTGTACAGTTGTTTCATCCTTGTTAGGAATCATCAGCAGTGCATATCCACCGCGCCCGAACTGGGACGCGAACCCGGGACGAACGATTTTGAGCCATTACGCTACTGGGCGGTCTTTGAACGGTTTGTTGAACTTCACTTTCATTATTGCTCTACTTATCATTGTTGAGGACCGATCATTTTCAATGCCAATCATCCCTTTCTCGTGTTAAGATGATCGGGACAGTGAGGCGCTCACACAACTTTAACGTTACTAACGAGATTTAGAGCTGGTTGCATGGATGACGCGTGTTGTATTGGGATATTTCCTGGTTTGCATAAATTTTTCCACTAAGTTTCATACATTTCACCCTCGAATGGATGTAGCGCTTCGAGACTGAAATCGAATCAGGAGTACACTGGTATGCGGGCAGTAATAATAATTGAAATGAACAACGCTATTTACCCGGTCAATTTTGTCGTATTGCGTCTTTCATTGTATATGCGAATTGACCAGTTCAAGAGTTCGGTAATCACGTGCTCTTATCCGCTTATTTTGTCAGTTGAAATTGTTTGGGATTTGCCGGATGATCAGTTTACTTGAGCCAGAAGATTCGTCTTCCAGATTCAGGTTCACCACGCATCAAGGTTCCATAGGTTGATACAATTTAGCGGCTGTGCCACAGTGAATCAACGGGGAACTCCATGGTGTCGCAGTTGCCTTAACCAAAAAAACTAATAGCGCTCTAATTTCCGGTTATCAATATCCCTCCAGACTAGCTGGTGCGCGTTACAAGGGCTTGCCCAGAACTTGAATGTGACCATCGTTTATGGGTGGGCTAACATGGCTGACAACATAAAGAATAATAAATTTTTCGGCTTACTGCAAATTCCGAATAAGAGTGTTTCACGGCTGTTTAGTACAGGAGATTGATATGCGCGCATCGACCCTTTGAACTAATCTACATGCCATATCCAAGTTCCGGCGTCGAGGTTGCCAGCTGCTCCCATGTAGTGGACCCTGATGGGTGTGGGACGTTTTCTTCACTGCACTCGTGCTCCAAGCCTGTCGTAGTTCAGTACTCGGTTTGGGTTTTTTGACATCGAGTCCACCAACCTGAATACAACACTATTTTGTGTTGCGTGCACAGTGACATGTTAGAGTTTTGGTGCCGATACACAGTATGAACTTAACCCAATAAGATCTCGCTCGTGGGCATCAAATACCTCTTGGATACCTTCATGATCTGGGCTGCTGTGTTTTCAAACAAACCAACTTCCTTTCATGAGAATTAAATTAAATTTTGCGAAGACTGTTCTACGGCTTCCGAAATTGGGAGAATGTTTCCATCATCGTAGTAAGAAATTTTACGTTATTCGTAGCGCTTCCTGTTATAACTCACTGGAAAAAACTCCATTGGTTGATTTGTACCCAAGCAAAAAACCTTTCCCAAAATGTAATACACTGATACGCTTTAGAAATACCTTTTATTAAACCGGCTACGATGACTTCACCGGCAACAGTAACCATTCGTGAAAGTAAAGTGCACGAGCGAAACCAATGTGAGCTGTGCGTTGTTGCATTTTTATTACAAATCCCATTTTTGCTGACACTTGGCATATTTCAATTTACTCATCTTTAAATTAAGAAAACCGTTTGAAAAATTGTTTATATAATGATGCTCAATCAACCATAATAGTCCTTATCATTGTTTCTTAGTAGCAATTTTAATAAAACTGTTTTCTATTTTTCGTTTGATAAATTTTCTTTCTCCGGAAATTTGCATACCCAAATGTTTTCATTCAACATCTTACAAATACTATTTTTGTTAACTTTGAGACGTTGGACGCGACTTGTATTGTATTGTATTCTGTAGAATTTTGCGTACAATCGATAATGTCGCATTTTCAGTCAAAAAAATGTAAGGGTAAAAATAAAACAGGGGGAAAATACAAATAAATAGATTGAAAAATACATTCATCGCCTCTTAAGAAATATAAAAGAACTCATCCAGGAATAAACATTGCACATTAGGACAAGTTGCTCAACAATTCAACCGGAACACGGTCACGGTTTGTCAAAATTTGTGCTAAATATGGGAGAGTAGAGTTCTTATAGATATTGATTCCGGACGGTGTAGAACGAAAAACGGATCGTGTTGAAATATGAGAACAGCGCTTTGAAAGATCGTTGTATAGAGGAGGCGTAGAATCAGAAAGAATTTTGTGAACGAATTTCTCACATGCTGTTAAGTGCTGACCACATAGATTAAGGGACAATTCAGTTAGTGGTGCGAAGGGCACCCGGCTAATAATTGATAGCCCCCGGCGAAGAATTTTAGTAAGTAAAGATGGAACTCAAACTGGAGGATAGTAAAGAAGAATTGGAAAAACACGTTGGTATAGAAATCGGGAGATGGTATTTCGTTTCGCCTTGTAGTGCCGAAAGCTTCCTGATTTAAAATGACAATCTTCGGTGATTCTTTACACAGGTAGGAATGTGAGCAGTCCGCTTGAGATTTCTAGCAACAGTAACTCCTAGGTATTTCACAGAATCAACCCTGGTAAGTGTTTTTGAGTTGACGGCAGACGTTTCGGCTGGGTGGGCCGACCGAGAGGGGGAGAGAGAACAGTCATTCGAAACATTTAGATGTCTTGAGATTTAAACCGGCTGGTGCAGAGAGATCGTAAACAGAAGATAGGTTGTTGGAAAAACTTTGGGAATCATCGTTAGTCGAAACGTCTTGAGAGAGGGCAACATCATCAGCATACTTAAACAGATGATAGGGTGAGCTCGTTGATAAGTCGCTGATGTAAGTAGAGAAGAGAACTGGTGAAAGAACAGCACATTGTAGCACGCCTGAGTCGTTAATCAACGGTTTTGAAATTTTCCCACTCGTTCGTGTGAACTGGGATCGGTTGGTAAAGTAAGTAATCAGACAGCCATGCTAATAAAGAACCGGGACAACCAAATGTTTCCAGTTTGTGAAGTAGAATAGACCGTGGGAGTAAGTCAAATGCTGAAGAATAGTCCAGGAAGGCGCAACGCACAGATTTCATTGATACGTTTAAGGACTTACAAATGTAGTGACTGAGGAAGGCGACAGCGTCCAGAGTGGACCCGTTAGATTTATAGGAAAAATGAAAAAAAGACGTCAGGATGATAAATAGAAGAACGCTGGCGCTTAAACATACCATACTCCGTCAGTTTAAGACCGGAAGACGTTAAGGCGACGGGGCGAAAACGTTTTGCTGAAGCAGTAGAACTGGTAGATTTAGGGATGGGAATAATAGTGACGGGTCTCCAACAGTCAAGGATGGAAGACGATGTTAATGACGATTTGATTAGAGAAGTAAATACATCGGTCAGAGCCACGGCACCACGCCTTGAAAGAGCTGAGAACAGACTGTCAGGACCAACTTTTGTGGCAATTTTAGGGATGCGGAAGAAGTCGAACACCTCTTCCCTAGAAAAACTTGTAACTGTCGTATTATCACCCTGTCCAAATATGGTAGGGGTATAAGTGGAAGGATGGATGTGAGACGAATAGTGTTTCTAATGGACAACAGGTACCAAAGATCGCGTTGGCCGTCTCTGTGAAAGGCTTGACATTGTGATTGAACAGGGGGTGAATTTGATTTCTGAAGGCTGTTGCGTGAAAAGTTACGGAAGCGAACTCGGATTTGATTTGTTCGCCTGAAGGAATGGAAAGCTCACCTACAGTACATCTTGGGCCTTAACTGAAGCAGTCAATGATCGCTACTTGAAAATGGAACACGCAATTTCGGAGGAAATAAATCAGAGTGGTTGGTAATAACTCCATCTAAAATGGAACCGCCTCTAGTGGGAGAAATGCAGAGATCGATCAAATCAAACATTCAGTGGTAGAGTAGATGCATGATTAAAATCACCTGCAATAATATGTAGATTGTTCTCAAGAAGAGGAACAATAAACACTAGAAGAGTTAAAAAAGATGCGATATTTTGTTGCGAGCTAAAATGGGCAACGCATAAATTCGTTGTGATAGTGCTGGTATGGCGAGAAAACCTAGGATGACACTGTGTCACGAGACAGCCAATCCCGTTTAGCGAGTACGTGTAAACAACTTCGGACTTGCCAGACCAGAAGGAGTTTATATATGTTGCCACACCGCCTCCAGTGTTCTTCTTGTTGGAAACTCTGTCCTGCTGATGAAGTCTGAAGATGTCTATCGACACCAGTGAGTCAGCGGTATCAAGGTTCAGTCAGGATTCTTGTATGCAAATGACACACGTGTGAACATGGGTCGGTGATTGAAGTGTGAGAGACAGATCCGACCTAAAAATCCAAAGCTTCGCAATGCTTATTATCTGGTTATATTTCTCCACATTGGGATTACAAGAAGCTAATTTGGCCAATCCGTCGTTTCATTTTCGCGAATACAGCACAAACAATTAAATTGGTGCACTCAAATGACTTTGACACCACGTTTAACTCTGGTGCAGATCGAAGATTCTCTTATTTGAGGATCTGGCAGTTCCTTAGCCGAATTTAATAATATGCTCTGATTGACATAAAAATCTCGTCTATTAAGTGATTGTCTTACATCCGTTGTTTCTGCCATGTTTGTGCATGGCATTTTCGATAATGTGGAAATTTCCATCGCTTAAGTGAGCCAACTGATACATCTAGGATAAAATCTTGCCGTCATTATTACCGAACGTAGTCAATTGACACATTCCGTTCGGTTTTCACTTTTCTTATTCAGATTAGTTCACCTTGGCAACTAAGGGGATCCATATTCAACTGGTCGTATTTACAGTATCCGAGCCGATTATTACAAGAAAAAAAAACTCGGGGTAAATATTAGGACGTTTGCTGACATAGATATGCTATGTAGAATTGATAATTTTGAAATGCTGTCGGCCATCTTCGAATGCGTCACCATCAGTGACTATTCCTACTTTCTTGTCTACGTTTTTTCCTGCTATTCTTCGTTCGCTTCGTTTCCGAATGGTCTGCGCCGTGAGTGTATGATGAAAACCTGAACATATTGGTGCAAATTAACTCGTTGCCCAAACCGACTTCCAATACTTTGAGACAGACCAAATTAGTTCAGTTTGTGACGATTTTTTCTCCCTATTGGGAATCCGTCGTGATATTTGAATCCGGACGGGAATAGCATATTCGTCCAAAGAATGATGATTTTAGCAGTCAATGAAGCTGACAAGTATGATACCTGTTTGGTAGACTCAATGAATTACGTGCTTTCTCTCCTTCCCCGTTCTTGTTACTGTTTTACAGACCTTTGATCTACTTCGATTTTTCGCAGAAATACATGCTCATGTTTGCTTCCCAGATTTTGGCTGTTCCTGGTTTTGTGCTCCACGTCAACTCCATGATGAATGAAGTGAGTGACTGATTGTTTCTCATCTCTCACTCCGTTTCTGCCCGACATCCTGATTTATCGTGAAGAGAATATGCACATTTGTTCATTTAAGTGTAGACTATTATTAGCTACAACATCGCATTGCTCGACATTTCCCCTAGGATACATCACGCATGTTCGAATGACGATTTCTCTCAGTAGTCAGCAGCTCAGTACAAACAGGTGTGTATCGGGAGCCCCACCTTTATCGAGGCAACAATCTACAGCTGTTAGAGCAGCGTTTTACTTTCCAAAGGCCAACGATCATTCTGTTTTTGGACTCTTGATAGATCTGCACTATGGCATTGGTTGTTGAGAAAAGAATTTCCTGAGATGTATGTATCGATTCTGAAAGAATTGTACCGATATACGTCAGGTTGGGTTAGGGCTTATGGTCAAATTTCACTACCCTTCGTTGCCTGCAGCGGAGTACGACGGGGCTGCCCTGTATCATCATTTCTTTTCAACTTTGTCATACAGGATGTTGTACAGAAGGCTTTATGTAGTCTTTTAGACGGTGGAGTTGAACTCATCCCAGGGAACAGAGATTTGGCTTTGAGCATGCCGATTATATCGCTTTGCTGAGTGACAATGCACAGGCGATTCAATGCACTTTAGATCGGTTGGTGATTGACGTCTCTAGGTGCGGTATGTTTTGCAACTTCAAAATGCAAGGTACTTCTTCAAGACTGACAGGTACTTGTGCCTGCACTCATCCTTTGTGGTGATTTGTTAGAAGTAATCAATGGCTTCAAGTACCTCGGGGACCTGATCACATCTGACAGTGGTGTTGGGGAGGAGGTGACATCACGAATTGCGAAAGCCAGAGCAGCTTTCGCGAACCTACGACACTTGCGGCACCGTCATGAATTCAGGGTTTCGCTAAAATGAACGATGTACAGTGTCACAGTTCATTGTGTTCTGATTTAAGGTTGCGAGATTTGGCCTATTCGCTCTGAGGCTACCCAGCGACTTTCTGTTTTTGACCACCGATATCTCCGAAGCATTGCTAGTATCTGTTGGGAACATCGGGTGAGCGGTGACGAGGTTGGTCATCGTGTGTTGGGTGCAGACAGTTGTCTTCTAACTGACGTAATCGCTCTGTGTCGCCTTCGGTGGCTTGGATAGTTATTGTGTATACCTGTTCATCGTCTGCGATTTCGTGTTCTTTTTGAATGTGTTGGGCAAGGCTGGAAGAAGCGACATGGTGATCAGGCCATAAACTGGTGTAAGAGTATGCAGAAGTTGGCTTCAGCTTTGGCCTCGACCGGTGCTTGCCGCCTTGGTGGTTGGGGTCCAAGAGGTGATGGTTGTTGTTGCTTGGAGATGCTGAGAGATATGGCTCATAACGCAAGCCAGTGGCGCGAATGTTCTGTGGCCTGTCTGTAGAACTCATCTCCGTTACAAACAAACCGGAAATAGCAAAAATTCACAAATTATGAACGGTGGAAGCTGCCCTCCCAAAAAAGTTGTTTATTATTATTTTTCGCCATTTTTTGTCCCTCTACGAAGTTCCACTTGTATGTTGTTGCGTTGGCAGCGTATGTGTTTCCCAGCCGGTGCGTTATAAATAAATAAACAAATAAGTAAATAAATATACATTTCGTGTCACACTGATCAAAACACATGCTTCAGAATGTTTGCGGTTGTCATGACCGTGTCTTTGAACTGCTTGTAGACAAAAGATGGATTATGCCTGTATCCAATCAAGAATAGTAAGCTTTTACTTCGAAACACCAACACTCTATTCTACTCCATTCGGGCGTTAAATAAAATTGCGTTGACTGTGGGACTATCGGCGACCAGCTTTTCTGGGATAATACGAAAAAAATGAACTATCCGTAGATCAATAGTCTGCCATCAGGGGAGAACCATGTCGTTTACCTACACGAAATTGTGTTACGTATCTGAACTTCGAATCCAGAGTGACACCAAATGCACGATTGTTCGGCAACCTTTTGATCATGATCATCGTTCGGCATTAAACACTGAGGCAAGCCTCACTGACCGCTGCCTTCCCCCAGAGTTACACGTTTCTATAAAAAGAGTGAATGTCCAAGGGGAACAGGGAGTGGACCTACACAGGCGGGAAAAGATAAAATGCGGCTGCAGCCAACACCTTTTGAGGCCAAAACAAACTCCTCCAGCATGGTATATTGTCGGACGATTGGACGGAATAGTATGAAGTCCACCTTGGAATTCACTCTGATTTGACAGGTTCAACAAAGAATTAGAGATAAGCATTCACTTCTGCGCATCAAAGCTAACAAATCTCGAGTGAGCTATGGCACGGCACATTATTGTGCATCATGGTTATTTTTTCCAAAGCAAATTTTGAAGTGGCTATGAGAATCAATTATCGTGTGATTTTCACTAATTTTGTAATAATACACTTATTCTTGATTTATATTCATCGAGATAACTGTTTGTACTAAATTACGATGAAAATCATCCAGTGATACGCATACTGTAGTTTTGTTAGCAAAATGATAAATTTCGGTCGAAATTCACTTTTGCGGGATCTTGGAAACCTATTCGCTCGTTGTTAAAATAACTGAACCACTAAAACGAAACCCTTATAAATTTTTATTTGATAGAAAAATCAGCACAGCTACTCCCTGTTCATGTCATGTTTACTGTTCATTTTAGTCGGTCGTATGTATGATTTATTCGCTGAATGTTCCCATTGGATGGAGATCCGTAATTTTCATGGAAGTTTAGTTATTGTCAATGTGAATGCAATTGTTGCCGTTTGGGCTAATGTTATCTATTCCAAGAAAACAGACTTTTGATGGAATGTTGTAGTAAGATATCAAAAAATGATCACCTCGATTAATGCCTGGGATTAGATGGGGTTTAATGAGAAATACCAAATTTGGCAAGTATTAGTGATCTGATCTGATCTACTACCATCGATACTGGAAAAAGAAATAAATGATCAATGCTGATGTCTTGCCGTAATGTGATGGAAAGAGTAAGCTGGTTTAAGGGTGCGCGTCGAAATGACCTTGAGTTCAACATTCACGTTAATGAGAGTGAGGATTTGCGTTTATCAGAAGTTTTGCTATCATTTGCTACTAGTTAACATCGAGCACTTTTTTGTGTAGAATTTTTTGGTTATTAGATGAATGCTTTCGACTTATTCATTAAGGCGAGTTATTGCTTTCAGTGTTAGATAAGCGAACGACTTTTGCTAATTTAATGACGTGGTTAGCCTTTGATATCAGTCTGCAATGAATCATAGTGTGAATTTTAACTGCACAACCCGGTCGATATTCGTTTTTCATGCTCAGTGACTTTAACTGGGTACTAGACTACACACATTCAACCAATGAAAATTGAACTTGTTACTGATATCTCCGCTCCTTAGTCCCGTCTTGTCTACGGACAGGGAGCACTGCGATCATCATCTGGTACAACAGTGTTATGCGCCTATTGCTGAGCTGCACGTTAATCTCGTGTATGATTTAGACAGCTCTTCGTGCACTGCCAGAGTATACCTCGTCGCTTAAAACTATGGCAGTACCATGCAGATATTTCATCCTTGTTGGGATCATCAGCAATGCAATCCGTAGCGCTCGAATCAGGAAGCGATTATGAATCGAACGTCGTAGCCACTAGGATAACCGGACCGGTTCTGGATTATTTGTTGTTCTTCCCATTTACCGTGGACCAATGAAGCCGCCTAGTGGTAGGTAGAATAGAATAGGATCACCCAATCCAGTGTCATTTGTACGAGCCCAGTAGTCTAATACTCATCGTGTTTACTTTACATGGAGAAGACATTCGGCTCGATCGCAGGTGGAGTCACTGGTTTGCCCGGCGGCGGTCCATTGGATCAAGTGTCTTCTACTCCAAAAAGATCAGAGGCTTGAATTCCAGGTCCACTGGTCACTTTCGTGGTGCAGCGTAATTCGCTCTCGCCCGGGTCTTTATTACGCCTGATCTGTTGAGTACATTTATGGTTCTGTACGTTTCTAAACTACAGGATCATGCTTTTCTGCTCTTCTTCCTCCGTGTAATAAGTCCTATGACATGCTGTTTCCGCTATACTCTTGCGTAGTACACGCTATAAGAATGGAATAAACAACCGCTATTGTGAAAATTGGTATGTTTGGTCAATTTCATTTAGATTGATAATGTGACCTAGATTATACCTAAAATGTTCAAAAAGAACTGGCCTTGTTTGTCCAAACGAACCAGTGAATAAACGACCTAAGCAAGCAAATAGAATGCGGAATACACTCACCACCTCACCATAGTACTAATTATTCGTGTTGACAGTTAACAAAACGGGTGACATTGAAGGATACAACTGAGGAGGACGACATCACATAGTTGCTGTACTCCGATAACAATCAGGAACGTCGCTTTAAGCCGTCCTGTGAATTGGACTACTTTTTTCGACTGAACATTGCGAGATCGTTTGTTACCGAGAATCGTCTGTATTTAGAATGAATAATCCCGGATTTACTCTCGTCTTTACTCACTACATGTTCTTGTCTTAGCTCGACATCCGGCAATTTGTCCCTTTTTTTGCCTTTCAGGTCTATGATACCATATTGCGGGAACGATTGTGCACCAAAACTGTTCTTATTCTGCACGATAGTCCGCATGAGTTGGACACACTGGTGGCCTCTTTAGACGGATCATATGTATTATGTTTCATTGGTGAGTTGATGTATGCGTCCTTGATCCGTAGCCAAAAGCCGACATTTTATTCGTTCATTCGAGTTGATTGTCATGCTAATGAATATTGTCCAATCGATCCCTCTTTACTTCGTTGACAATAGTTGAGTATAATGCAAGAATTGCCTTCTGTTTCAAGTCTATCACCACAGAGATGATGTAACAATGAGGTTGCCTTTGGCGCCACTATTGATCGCTGCTTTTATGGGGCAGTTGGAAAATGATCCGCGTTCGACGTTAATCCTCCGTTGCTGTTTTTGCATGCGCTATGTGAATGACATTATATGTCTATTATCGATTCTGTCGTTGTGAAGAGCCTACTTCCCACTTCCCAATAGGTTCAGTTTTAGTTGTAAAAAATTGCAACCCCAGACGGAAACAAACTTCTCCCGCTGATGACTTGATCCGGCAATCACAACGTGAAACGAACGGTGGATTCACTTTCCAAGCTTCGTATCACGGATCACGGGGAGCAGCCCTAACCGATGCGTTGCATTTTGGGAGAATATGTTCGGAATGCTTTGAACACAAATCTAAACGACGTGGAGAACTTTCCCCCGAAACAACCCGGTAGCAGATGGGAACTTATTATTGTCAGGCTCGTTGCTCCAACGGATTTTTTTTATAGCTCTGAACCACTCCAGATTTCGAGGTCCCGCTGTAGTGCATCCCATCCGATGTGAGACATGCAGATATATATAATCTGAATACAAATTGTGTGCCATCAAAATCATGCCAAAAAGAAGAATGAAAAAGAAGCAATGTGTTGAGTTCACAACACGTGCTAGTTATTCTTTTCCCCATTTCCACATCACCGACCATTCTTTGGGATCCATTAGTCCTCTACGGGCTTGGGACTACCCTGTTGCCCAAACCGAAGTAGAGGGTTGACATAAGGAACCTTCTCTCGAGTCTTTGACCAAATGGTCTAACCCACGAGGCAACAAGACTATGTGAACGTCACTGGGGATCGGTAACTACTTGTTCAGTTCATATGCCCTTCGGATGAAGTTGGACATCCCTCGTGTCCAGCACACCTTTCACCACGGACTCCAACGAGCATACAACCGTGTGCTTCGTACGCCGCTTGTGACTGGCTTGGAATCATAGTTTCGCCAACTCCGCTAGATCGCTTATCAGTGATCGGTCAACTCGATAGAAGACAATGGACGTTACCAGTCATCCTGGCACTGGTGGGAACACCTACGCCACGAGAGGGTAGTACGTGGGACTTCCTCAGCAGAGGCTCTTTGAAAGGCCGGTCATTTGCGAGCATTTCGAGAGGCGTTCAGGGCGCGTAGCCAATTCAGAGCCTGAGACACCCACTCCGACCATGCTGAGGTACTTGGAGGCACCTCGAAATGATGCGCTAGCTGTGCTTGTGCGAGGACAATCGTTCAGTTAAAATCATTCCTAACATTCAGATCAATAGTTCTTTTGTGTTTAAAAAACAAATCCCCTGGTCCCTCAGCCTTTCATGTGTATGCGTTCACATAAGTTTGATGTTAAGCACTTCGGCTACACGTGGTGAGCTCTTACTTAAACGCATCCGTTATCACTATGTTGTCTTACTGAGCATTAGGAACAATTGAGACACTCTTTGACGTGCGCATATTGCTACATGTCTTGTGCAGATGACGGCGTTGGTCACCCAGGTTAGTGGCTCATCGCATTCTAGGAATAGCGTAAGCAATCAGAATCTATCTTTCTTATTTTCCGTATAGGTTCAGAATTGTTTTTTCCGAATTCTCTGGTTCCGTATCTTAAAAGGAAACCCTGTATCTAATGAAAGCGGTCGCAGTTTGTCATTCGGTCTTTGACTCAATTATGGACTTCAGTCGTTATGCTAATCGGTTTCCCGTACATCTAGCTGTCTAAATGACCAAGTCTTAACACTGCGCTTTTTGATGCATTATTAGGATCGTGACGCACCGGAAAAAAGCTCACTGGTCACTGTGACTCCTCCTAATGTGTTCTCCAGTGGCCTTCAGGAAATTTCGCACTTTTTCAACTGGGGATTTTCTTTGTTACAGCAGAGCTGTGTAATAGTCTTCCATGGTTTCAGATCCAATCTCCGCGGATTAAAAGTGAAGCCTTCTTAAACTTGGGCCCAGGTTTTCAAAACCATGGGATTTACGTTTGGTCTTGATCATGGTACTGAGTGTCACCATGTCAATTGATCACGCCTAAAAATGATCAACAAGAGCGGTCAAAAATATTGCCACTATCTTCCCCTTGTGGGGGATTCTTTTGTTGCAGAATATCATACCGATCCATGAGCGCTGGTTGCCACTTGACGGTTCCGACCTATTAACATCATAACGTTTGGTTATTTTACTACAAGTGCATATGCTGATGAGACATGGCACTAAACCCAATTTACTTGCACCAGGTTTTAATGAAGAAACGAAGAAGGAACAATGAGAAGCGAAAAGTCGTTTTCGACGATTCTCAATCTTGTGAAGTGAATAATGTTCCATGTTATGATCATATTATTCTGGATGGAGGCTGGGGTTGACCTTTCTTTGTTTTTTTTAAGTCAATCCGATTTCAGCTATTCTCGAATACCTTTACTAATGGCAGGTTATCTGCGGTCTCAAGTGGCTAGACTACTCATCCCGTAAGCCAGCGATTAAAATCATTTGTTGACCTATGGAAATGACTTGATCATTCATTTCGGTATGCACGACTGACGTGAGCACGCTTTCCTCATTCAACACAGTGATGTGATGTCTGTCGATAGCGTGCACAGTCGTCAGCGGCGCTGTCAATCTATGAAGTAGTTATGAAATTGGTTTTGGGGGATCACTGACTTTTCTGCTCTGACCGTTGATCTGACACAGTAGAATTCCATCCATTTTGTGGTTTGTTCATTTCCTGTTCTCTTCAAAATTCAGAGAATTTGAACTGGTTTTAGCTGTTATCATGCTTATCTCACGCTTTTGCCCATCAATGAATCCGTTTTGCAAACCTAATCAGTCGTTACTTTTGCACACACACACACACACACACACACACACACGCACATCTCCATCAGCCAATCTCGTCCAGTTGAGCTTGCTCGAGGGTGAAATTCTGGCCGTTCATTGCTCCAAGTTCTGTGTAAGTTATGTTTTCATTTGTTTGCCGTCATTATGATTATTACTCACTTTATTCTATAGTTTGATATGCATATTCCAAGCATCTTTAATCGGACTACGGTCGTTCTTCGTGGTCTGCTGTTTGTACACTTCATTCTTCCAGGTATGGTAAAATTGTGGTGATATACTCGAACCCGTTGAAATTGTTCCATAATAAGATAATAGATTCAATTGTGTTTGCAAGAAAACTTGCTGCCTATTCGAACGGGAGGCGATATTCACTCTCAACAAAAGAGCAGCTAGTTAACTGTTTCAACACGCATCCTTGCAGACTAAATTGGGTTATGCGTTCTGACAGAAGAACATCCCGCGATAAGTAATTCAGTCCGTGTTTTCTTTTCTCTTATGGGTTATCTTTCATTCTGCTCAGTTCAGCATATTTTATTTTCTTACTTCCTGTATTAATGAGACGAAAATGTGAATCATTTTCCAGGAAGAAGGTTTCGGCTAACGGAGAACTGCCAAGTGCGGAAGTTGATCGGCGATGGGAGCATTCGAACCCGCGACCCTTACGTCCGAATATCACGATCCTATCCGTGTGACCACCACCGGCTCGTGCAATAATGCCTCCGTCATATCATATTTACAAAGAAAGTCTGATACGCTTGTCATCAGTTAATGATGCGGGAAAAAGTATTCTCATTTGGTCAACATTTTTGCACGTACTAACTGGCTGAAATGTTGACCAGATGGCCAAATTCATCCAGATCGACCACCGGTTCTTCCATCTACTCTGCATGTTCCGGTTAAGTGGGCCATTTGCTTGTCGCGGTCCATATTAGACAACTCATACCTAATGAGTCAAACAAGATAAACAAGCGGCAGTTTTGCATTCCGATTTTGTTATGATGACTATGTTGAAAAACAATAAAAAAATGGCAAGCCCTAGCGTGGGCAATCAGATTGTATTGGAGCTCAAAATCCGGGTGATTGCTCCCCGGTTTAGTTGATTCAAATGCGTTTCTAAGCCTGATGTGATGTAACATAGAAGTCCATTGAAAACTGTCTTGCGATACGTGGATAATCCTCCGAATTGTTTGATAATTGAATTGTTTTCTATCCCAATGGTGCCCCATTTGTTCACATCTACCAACTTTCAGGTGGTTCTTTCTCGCCTACTTTCATTTTTGGGAAACTATGTGGGAAGTAAGAAATCGACCATGTCCAGTTGGCATCCCATTTTGGGTTGGTTCGCCCAACCTTTGGACACATCGTGAGTTTCGGTTCGAGTGTGCGCACGCGCTTCGTGTCCATCCGTTTTTGTTACTGCTTATTGTTCTCTACAAAGTCTTATATTTCACTGTGTCAGTGTGAGTGTCAATCGAAGCTACGTTTTTATTGCACGCTAGATGCATGCGTGTAGTAGGAAAGGGCATACTCCATAATTTAGTAGGATTTAGTTCTTTTGACCGTCAGGTTTGCACTAGTTTACTTCGGGTTCCAAAGTTACCATGCATCTCAGCCTATTCCAGAACAAAGCGATCGAAAGAAAAATTAACGGAAGTAACAAAAAAATGGAAAAATATTTCGAAAAAGAATGAACTTGAATCTAGTTTTACAGCTTACTGCGACACTTGGGCAAATTACCGTTCTGCATGAAAATCTCGTTGACCCCAAACTGGGAGCTTAACCTATCCTCCTCCAATGATTTCGTCTGATTAAGCTTTCTGTACTCCTTTTTGGGTCAAACTGGCTTGCTCGATGCATCTACACGTTTCTTTCTATCTCAAGTTATGTCAATAACGGAATGTTCCTCATCATCATAGCGTAAAGGAAGGCTCGCACAAGGCTGGCCAATGACTATCTCCTCATTCGCTCTCAATGCTAATAAGTTAAAAAAAAAATCGTCGATCGATTTGTGTACTTGAGAATTGAATAACGTCACCTGTGGAGATGACGTGACATCTATCTCGGATTGGGAGGCATGGACGTCGAACTCCGCAGCACGTAGTACATTCGTGTACACTTGCGAGCTCTGACCTGCTCGAGCGGCCAGTGTGAACCGACTGCATGTCTTCGACAGCCGAGCGTGTTGTGTAATTCATTGGTGCTCCAATATCACTCTACCAGCTTTGTTAGCTGCAGCATGCCTTTCGTCGAATTTCTCGTCGTGTTCTGTTCGGCGCACCTAAGGTTGACTAAAACAAATAGTGTGAAGTTCAGGCCGTGACATAGCATCGGTCCATCAGAATCTTCCTCTCGTCGGTCATCCACGCTTACGTGGCTAGGAACCTCGAAATCCACAAGGCAGCTACCGTAGAACCTTGTTGGATATGACTGAAAGTCATGCTCGGTAGTGGTTTCGTTTTGACAAATTGTGTTTGAACTCCGGAGTTGGTTTAATTTGTCAGTCTTGTTTTTTTCTGTACAATGTTTTTCATGGTGCCAAATCTCTATGCATTGTACCAAATTATTGGTAAATATATACCTTTCTATATGGATTTATAAGTATATAAGTGTGTTTGCAAATCTATGTTATTGATAGTTCAGATTTTTGGTTTTCTCGAGCTTCCAGTTACTGAACTTTGCGTTTAGATCGCAAACGTATCCGGATTTGGGTAATTAGTATGCCTATATCGATTGACTGAGCAAGTAGATATTTGTGAAACTTACAAAAGTTGCGTCGCAAAACTTTCATGTTCAGCTATATGATATTCGCGCATTCCAACGAAAATTCACCTCTCCGACTTAGAGAAACTAACCCTGGTAACAAATGTAAATGTTTTAACCAATATTGCCTTCCGGAACCTGACTTTAACGAGAGGAAGTCGTGAATCTACTAACGACAGTTGATTTTTGCCCTCGTTCATCTTATTTGTGCCAGGATCTCGAAACATTGTCAGGAAATTTTTTCGAATTACCTAATGATATTAATAACCAACAACATCAAAATAATTCACAATTTATTCGAATTTAACGCGTTTCTGGATTGCAATATTGATTTAAAGTTTGTTTTGTTGAATCTGTAAAACGAAGGTTCGTCGGAATGTGAAAACACCGTAACTGAACTCGAAATGACCGTATGATAATCTTGTTTAATTTCATTAGGTGGTCGCCCAATCGAACTAGGTACTACTTTTACCCGTTGTTGCACTCGGTTTTAGCCCTGGGAAGAGCGCCGAGAGTAAATCATTTTTCAGTCGTGAAATTTTGATCTTTGTATCTAGATGAAAAAGTTTTTAACCCAACTTTACGTTGATAAAAATATTTTACTCCATGACGTTTGAAAGACCTACATCCTTCGTTCAGTTCTTTTCCATCTCAGTGAGCCAAGGGTTCGGTAAAAATGAAAAATGTAAGCGACACGAATCAAGTTTTAAGCACTTTCATGCCTCAAATTGTCATGATAGACGATGCCCAGTGTTTCAACATCAATAAATTATCGTTGGCACACTAATTGGACATTTACCACGAATACATTATAAGGAGGGTAAACCATCCAGGCCAAACGTCAGCCCTCTCTAGAGTCAAAGCTCAATTTAACCGAGGTCTAGTAGAAAACAAGCTTCCAGTTGCTAATCCAACGTTGTGAAAGAGATTCGAGGTCAGAACCAGCGGCAGACATATACATGGAAAGGAACAACTACTCATTCGCACTGATCATTTTAACTACGGATTAAGTGATCGGAATCTCACGTAAACCAACAACCCGAATTTCGAGTAACACGAAATTTTAAAATCATTGAGACCGACAACAGTTGACTTGTTTCCCTCATCTTCTCCTCTCATCTCCCTGTTCATCAGTCTACAATCGGCAATGACATTCGTGACAAAACAACTGCGCCTACTTTGGAATGATCGTATGGTTCGTATGCTTTTTGGTGATTTGTATGCCGAAGCGGAGCTGGACGATCCAGGTGCAAAAGTTGCCACCCCTGCAACCTCCTCAGTGGCAAACTGTGCCGGACCATCATCGAGCAACGGTGGTGCTATGCCCACAGGTTTGACAGATCCGTCCTCTTCACCAACCCGCCGACCGATCCAATCTTTGTCCTTTTCTAACAGTCGCGGATTTGATTTGGATCATTACAAAGGACGTGTTCGTCATGGATTAAACAATTTTCTACACCAGATATCCTTATCCCGAGCAAAACGGAAATTGCGATCCGGTCTGGCCTCGGTTGTTAATGCTACCGGTGCTGGGAGCGTAGTTAGTTTCGGGACCGGTTGTTGTAGCACTACGGGCCCAGCTGGGCCGAATGATCTACCGGAATCACTCAAAGCAGTTTGCATGTTGTATTGCTTCACGGTGGCTAGTTTGCGTGAAATTCGAAACGATATCCTTGCTGGTAAGTATATGACTGTTCAGTTTGATTTACTTTCTCCATGAGTTTGTCTACACTAAGTTCGGTGTTCAGATTGCAAGTGTTTCGTCACCAGCCGAGATGACATTTTCAGTGCATCAATTCATCTAGTGATGAAACATTCACAATCTAAACGTCGTGCACAGTGGTGATAAAACTTTGAAAACTACCAACCTGAGCTGCAAAACGTCAATATTCGCAATCGTAAAAAATCCTGATTCACTGTTCCTCAAGAGTGCGGATGTTCCATATGTTCATGTGACCTGTGCTCGTCTGTTCAACCCTAAAGTTGTTCGTTGCGGTTCGCATGGCTGTCTGCCCGTTTTTGTTTGTGTGCGAATGCGTGTGCCTATATATATATATGTTTGTATGTATATATTCCTTAGTTGATGTATCGTTTTTCTTGAAGACTTCAATGCTTTCCCTAGTTTGAGATACCAGCGACACAGTTAAAGCGTTCTGAGCTACGTTTTAAAAGGGCCTTGAATAAGACTTTTAAAACCTTGCTTTGCGAATACTGATCACCAGAATGCTGTTTGGGTGGCGGGGTAGATGATTTGCTGTCGCCCGGCTTGTTCCTGCTCTGGGCCTATTGAACCCTAATGTGGTTTCATTGCCGTGGTTACCATTTCTCTCTTCCAGTACTGTAAGCCGTAGAAGCCATGAGACTTTCTCTTCTTGCTACACTCGTATTCTATGCATGTAATAGGTAAATCTACCGAATTCGTTTTTCAGCCCGTACAAATGTGAGTAAGCCGTATTGAAATTCGGTATGGATGTAAAATGTGTAGTTGACAATCAACTTGATGGATGAATATTCCATCTGCCCTAGTTCATTTTGGATTCGGGTGAACGTTATTCCTCGATCGATACCTGCAATTGATTGTTGATCAGCCTGGTAAAATGATTGTTCGATATCTTTACGATTTCCACCAGTAAAGTGTCTAGCTGCATGGCAAACTTCATCATTGATTCTCATCTTATTCATTTTTTACTCTATTCGAAAAAAACTGACATTGGTTTTTCACAGCTTTGTTGCGGCTTCATTTAACAATTCCATTTTTGTTGATTATCGGGTCTGGTGTAACGAGTTCGCGTCCGGACTGGAAGAATCAAAGTTCTCTCCCGTCACTGCTAGTTGTGCTAACTGTGTGGGGCTTTCCTGACGCAGCTTCCAGGGATTCTGACTGTTGGAGACAAAAGAGCGCTAATCTGCTCGATTCAGTCTTAGTGTCACCACGTTTCTTTCTTATTTCTAAGCAAAATTTTCGAAAGTCATGGAAAATCAGTTCGAATTGTTGTGGTTCATCCGCTGAAAAGTTCGATTGGTCTAATAAAGTAATCCTGGTTTTACAATCACAATAACCTTCCATTGGTATATTCTGATTTTCTTTGCTACATCATAACAGCTCCGTTCAGCTTTCACAACCATTCATCTTGTATAAATATCTTCTGATTTGGGTTGTCACCTCAGCACCGTCTACTCAAGAGTGAAATGAACAACGAGAATCGAGCACCAGATGCCTGCTAGCGAGTAGAACCACATAGGAGAGGAAATATTTCGCGTACGGGAACCCCACTGACTGTGGGACTAAGCTCGTAGTCAAACAGCACATGTGCGTCCATCCCATTGATTAAACTTTCATATTGTTTTGCCATGTCATCGACGGAAAACTTGGTCCATTTTCCAACCCCGCCCCGCCTTGGAGAACAGCGTAAAACGAGCTAATTGTTTAGTGGGCATGCACGAAACATGTCCCAACTATCTTAACGTCTTCTTATTCCTTGTCCGTTCTAAAAATTGAACTCAAGACTCAATAACGTCCGCTTTAGGCACGAGTTACTCACAATATTCTGCCAATACTAGGAAGGCGACCATACTAAAACACCGAAAGTCTTCCTCCATATTCGATTCTAAATAACCATATTTCGGTACCGCATACCACCACTGACTTCACTGCTGCTGCCTGTACTTATCGTTTGATCGACAGTCGGATGTCATCCCGACGCCCCCCCCCCGATGCCTGAAATTGGTGAATGCCAATGTAGTTTTGTGTGCACGCGAATTCCTTTCGTCCAGTTTGCCATCATCTGGTGAGATGCAGATGATTAAATCTATCTGCTTCATCCAATTCTTCGCCTGTAAGAACAGGGTTTGGCTTCCGACCAAACCAGTCCTGCGTCAGCTTTTTGCACTCCGAAGGTGCAAAACACATCCCAAACATATCTGCACTCATTTAGATGGTCGAGATAAACCACTTACGTATTTGGGTCCTCACTTGGAAGCGTATTGTCGTCTGCATATTCTAGATCAAACATTTTCCTATGCGAACAAATATCGCGGCTTTTATTCTCACATGAACTATCTCCGTAATCACTTCACAACCGTGACGACTATCACTTCTCGTGGGGAATTTGTTTGAAAGATCTCCGCAGGCACAAACTCTGCTTCGATTGCTCAGGTGCACACATGAGAAAAGTGAAATCAATTTCTCTGTCCACCTCTTCAATTAGAGGCAGCGCCATAGAACTCCACGATCGACTGAGTCGAACGCCGCTCTCAGATCAACGAAGCCAGACATCGTATCTCTGCCGATGTGCGTATGTTCCAAGAGTTGTCTTAAGGGGAAGATTTGGTCAATGCAACCTCGGTTGAGTTGAAAACCACCTTGGTTCTCTCACGTACACTTTTTGCGGGCATTAGATAATCGGCTGAACTGGTGCACGGAAGCATTTCGGATACACTGTGCACCATTCTAGTTGTTTGCTCGGATTTTTACATTAGTTCCTATCAACTGTCTCGTTTAAAATCGGCACAATCGCTGATTCATACCAGTCCTTAGCTATCCTTTCCATTGTCCAGTTTGATCGTTTGAATTTGAGTAACTCCAACGTTAAAATTTTTCCACTATCCGTGAGGAAAAGCCGGTGACAGTCCTTCTGGTTCAGTTGCCTTATGCTTTCCCAGAATACCTACCTCTGATGGAGGATTAGTATCAACTTGCGTTGTTTCGCTTAGAGACATATGTGAAGGATCCAAAATGTCCGTTGGCCAAATAAACGGTTCTATAGAATAATTTGATTATCGATCGCCAACGCCACTAAACTCGAATCCACTGGTCAGTCACATACTTTGTTCATCTGGCTTACATTTAGCTTTCGTGGACCAGTGCTCTTATCTGCTTCGTATGGCTTCGGACTATTGCCGAAAGCCATAGTGGTTTTCATTTTCTTGCATTCCCGCGCCCATTACTTTTTGTAGTCATTTCTCACGCTTGTGGTCGGCAAGCGTCACAGGAATCTGTGCGTCTCGTTGTATGTCTCATCCATGAGGATGGATCAACGAGGGTCTCGCAGAACGACTGAGTTCTGGGATGCCCACCGTTTCTGACTTTCAAATAACCTCGATGATTTCGCGATCAGACACTTTTTGGGGTTGCGAAATAAAGTTTGATAGAGTTAACAAATATTGATTCGATTCAAATGCTTGAGATTGCTTGTCGTAAAACACACATAAGACCTAATTAGATGTTTTCCTAAATATCCCCAACGGGTTTCATCGTTATCCGTCGGTCTTAAGTCGCATTTGTTCCCGCTGAACGACCAACTAAAGCCCGCACAAGTTTCAACTTATCAATGAAAATATTCCACCGTTATAGAACGAACATGTTTACGCACTCTCGTGTTATTCTCATTTTTCCTCGATTTTCTGCTTCACCGCCTAATTGATCCGCCTCGTCTTCTGACTTCTAATCTGAATTGAAGAAAATTAATCTGCCCTGAATTCCGGACCACTCATCACATAGACCACTTGTTTTGCTTCTCTTTGTTCTTTTCTTCCGACCACAATCCGACGTTCGATTGCGTCTGGTAATCAGTAAAAAAATAGCACAGCCTTTTTCTGAATATGCTATCGGAACTCGCTTACATTTTGGTACTTCGAACCTGCATTCGATTATGTTGACCACGTTTTGACTTTCCGATTATAGCCCATCACCGCGTTGCCCTTGGTATTCAAATGAAGTGACTGGGTTGGACTATTACAGACAGGGCGGGAATGATACCCCTGCAGGATTCGAACTCACTCATATATTCGATGCGCTCTGTAGTTCCTTACGCAGTAATATCAGTTGAGATATCAGTGCTAGGATTCCGAATTGTTGCAAACTCATCTGATGATCCCCGTCAATGGAATTTCACAAGTTCCTTATCATTTCAATCTTAGAAGTATCCTATCTTTCAGTAACGAGCCTTTTGTAAAAACAAAAGTGTTTTTTATTTGGCTGCACGAAAACAAACTATCTGAGTCTAATCTGGTGGACATAAGGGCACTCGACGAGATTGTTTTGGTCCTGTCAATCCTTCAGACATTTTTTGATGTCAGCCACAATATTTTTTTCTAGTCCATCATAATCGTTTCCATCGAGGGCGTGGATTAATAAACGAATGAAACACTTCCATCCAGTACATATCAGTTCGCAATCGACGCTCGATTTCGGTAGCACTGTGTCTGTTTTTTTAAGCATTTGTTTCTTTCGTGTGTTTCTTTTCCGTCATCCAGGTTTGTCTTTGGGTGATCTACTTCCTCGGCTGTGGCGTCTGGTCGCTCGTTGTGGGACTGTGCAAGATTGGGTCAAGGTCCTTATGGATTCCCAGCTGGGTGTACACGCCAAACCGCACGCATCACATCTTTTGCAAATTTTCACCGCGGCTGCTAGCAATTTGCTCAGGTGAGATTTTTGTTCGTTCGTTCCACGGATATACCCATTTCGCGATTAGCATCATCATTGTTATGGTTTTTGGGTGAAAAACAAGATGATTTCCTTTTTAATCGACACATTTGGCTTTATTAGGGCTCGATTATCTGCCGAAAATTGCCCGGAGGAGTACACGTCTTGTTCCTAATTGTTGTTATAACGCATGAGCCATCGGAACAGTACATGACCGTCATTGGTTTGACACCAATACCGAACAGAACATGAGAGTACGTTAGCAGCACTGCAGCAAGTAGTTTCGGGCTTGTTTTTTAATAATGCATTTCGACATAATTTACGCCTTTGCGACTGAATTATTTATGTACTATGACATTGTTAGGCAATACTTTTTATTTATTTTCAATAGGTCAATCGATGGAAGCCAAAATCTATTCTCTTCGCAACTGTTGATGAGGGGTGTTTGTTTAAGACCGTGTAGTCAGGACATCGTGAGAATCTGTTTTACAGGTCAAAACATTCATGCTGTGGATATCGAAGTGAAGTACCAAGGGTCTCGTTGACCATTCGTGAAGGCGACCGCGGCCTACTGTACAACTTTTAGAAACAACATTTCCCGACACAAAAGGTGCTTCCAATACTGGATGGTTACTATTTGGTCAGGTCGCTGTCTCACCTCACTTGTCATGGACCATATGAGATCCTTCAGTCGAAATCTGGTTGCAGAAACCGATTTTCTTTTGCATCGCAGTAGCGTCTCCGGGGCTTTCGAAACAGGTCACCTCCCATTCAATCACACTAACCCTAGGTGCAATAATATCCCACTCGCAGTTGGCGTTTATAGTTGTTACTCCTTTCAGGGACGGGGTTTGCCGGTTAAGGAAAGACATTTGTGCTACCGGCATTTCCTAGTCAACACGTAATGGCTTTGCGTTACCTCCACGCCCTTCTCAGCAAGGTTTTACAACGACTAGGGATATATATGTATTTGCCATGTCAATCATGTGCTTAAACAAAATTTCAATCATATCCAGTGGAGAGTCAGTTTAAGGTTGCGTTTGAATGAATGACCCCATGAGGTCTAAACGTGCTCTGTTCTGTTCATCACACATGGTCATGTGTGTGTGTGTGTGTGTGTGTGTGTGTCAGTCATACGACAATAGACCAACAAAGCCCTGATAGGTCATCGATGGAATTTCGCAAGAGGATAGGAAAATCAAAATTGACTCGTTTTTTTAGATTCGAAATCCCCGTTGGCCACTTAATGATTGGGAACATACTTTTTGTGATTCTTTTGAATTAGCCTAATTCTGGTTAGCACACAATGTTGTAAACTATCATAAACACACATGGAAATCAAGACTTCAAAATACTCAGGTCATCCAAAAAAGCGATTCAAGTCTGAATAAATGCAGTTGGAAAATAACTGGTCAATTGTGGCTTCCTGACCTTCAGTCTCAGTTGGACCTCCAAGTTTTCACTGATAGTGGTTCTCAATATATCAGATAGAACGATCGTCCTGTGAACATTTCCGAGAAAGCGGTGCCTTGCAGCTGTCTTTGTTACATAGTAAGATTTATTTAGATTTATCCGAAGTCTATGGCTCGTTGGTCTCATTCAGTTGTCAGCAGAGCTTCAAATAAATGCGGTAAAATGACTGAATCGTTCGCAGTGAAACTTGTGGTCTGCCTCATTGGGTCTGTTGGAAATCCGGTTTTGGATTTGATCTTTCGCTCCATTAGCCCAGCGGATTAAACGAAACTTAGACAGTGTAGAAATATAAATTTGGGCTGCGCGCGATAACTGGAAAAATGTGTGATCGCTTATGCGGAGGTCCACTGAATACTTAGACACTCCATTCCGCCCTTTGTCTGGTTTATTCCGTCAAGTTTCTGCCTCCGGGTGTTAGTGATTTTGCGAGACCATCACCTGATTCGATACCATCGGACGTTGTCTGACTGTGCTTACTGGCTTTTGGAGCACAATTGTAAAACTGTTATTTTGCTAGGGATACAACATACATGGTATAAGGAAACTTTCCTATCATTCTCACTACTTGTTCATTTATGCTCATTTTCAAGGATTAAGGTCTTTTTTATCACCTGGATTGAAATAGTGAGTGCCACGAGATTGATGCTTGCATCAGTACGGATAACAACTTGGACGGCAGTCATGTTGTGTAATTGCAATGATCATGTACCATCTGAAAAATTTTGGGAGAGCGGGAACATTGGACGAGAAGGAAGAGGAGAAATATTGCGTACTTGTTCACAGGTATAGTAGTTCGTCCAGTCTCTATCTCCACATCATCAGTTTTCCATCGTAATGCATGATTCGTCCGTTCGGATGGCCAATTCGGAGTGTAAGTCTGACTTCAGGCACCCTACCTGAAGTCCTCGAGTAAACGCTCTAACCTACAGGGCAGTGGGACGATTTGAAGGTCTCGTTGCCCTCTGAGAACCGGTGACTGATTACTCAGTTCATATACACTCCAGAAAGGGGGTACACATGCTAGGTGCCAAATGCGCCGCTCTACCACAAATGTTAGTGAGCGTACAGTAGTATGCTTCGTGTATCGCTTGTGGTTGGTTTGGAATCAGGGTTTAGTCACCTCCACTGAACTGATTATCAAAAGTCAACGAATCCGTTGGAGTGCGTCAAGCATTCGCCATCGTTACACTTACGTGGTACGACTGCTTGTGTCCCAACTCGTCTCAGAGAGCTGTACAGTGTGATTTATTTCAAGTCGAAAATTCAACCAATGCTTGAAATATCAATGGATTGAGGCCTGACGAAGTAACTTCCTGTTGCGTTGGTTTGAACTGACAACTGAATCAAAAAAATGCGTAAAAGAATAATTTATCCAATTTGGATGGCGCTCCACTCAGCCACATTCCGTTATCTTGCGGATATTTTCTTTTTTTGAACTGAATGTTTTGATTGAGAACCCGGACGGCTCTCCTGCGTCGTGTCTGCTCGACTCCATATCAGCACGAATGCAGCATTCTCTGAGAATCACAAAAACAATAAATTTCATGATGAATCGATCGCACTGCACATCGATTCGAAGAAGATGGATGGTGTTAAGTATGATTCTGCTCAGAGCTCGCGTTCTTGATTCGCGTCCTGGTGCCTTGTAAGTGAGATTTTTGAATCGGAGGCTCTGACTAGGGTTTCCAAAAATAAAGACTTCTGTAGTGTGGGGATTCGTGAAGTATCGTTTGATCATGCACCTCCAGTATCTTTTGAGTATGATAGTGCAATTATATCTGGAGGGAGGGTTAAGGTTAGATGTGTTGTATTAGGTTTTAGAATTTTTATTCGAACAGGCACTGAATTTGATTAGATTGAGATGGTTGGGCCACATGGTATGCAGTCCAGCAAATGGATGGACAACCCCGGTAACCACTGTTCTCCGAATTGGGTACTAAACTGTATTGAGCAGGTCGAGTTAGGTTACTGTGTTGGGTATTGGCTTGCGGAATACTTTATATCAGCGTATGAAACTCAGTGCATTACGCTGGTTGGATCACGTGTTGCGCGTAGCAGTTATTCGTCTACCATGCCGTGTTTTATTTTCCGTTCATCCCAAGGAATGGAAGAAGCCATGTGGAGGCCAACAGATGACGTGGCAACGTGGGATGAGAAAATGTACAGCGAAGTTAGGTAAAGTAGGTGTCTCACGCCTTCGTGGTTGGGGTCCGAAAGACCTGACAACTAGTTGGCTGGAGACACTGAAGGATATGACAGTGAACCGCAAACAGTAGCGATGATGCTATCATTTTCTATCGAATCAGAATGATTGAAAGTGTGCGTTTTTAAAGTTAGACTGTGTTTCATGTGTTGGCTGCAGCAGCATTTTATCTGTTCCCGCCTGTTTAGGTCCACTCCCTGTTCCCGTTGGATATTCACTCTTTTCATATAGACGTGTAACTGTGGGGAAAAGGCAGCGGTCAGTGAGGCTTGCCTTGTTGTTCAACGCTGAACGATGATGATGATGAGGGTGATGATAATGGTTCAGAAAATCTTCCACTGCACTGGTTGTTGACAGTCAGTAAAATTTTCGGACTCGAACTATTTCCGTTTATTTTGTGTTCCGAGGTAACAACCGAATCCAGTGCATATTAGTGTACGGTTTAATAGTTGTACAAATTGAATTTAACTATCAGTCAGACAAATCCATCCCCTTGTTGTTCAGTATTTTAGATGACGTTGAACTGTTCGAATTAGGCAAATCATTCACTGTGGATGAATTATGTTCAATGGGTACATTTTTCAATCAACTTGTCTACGAGACTGTGTTGGCAGTGCCGGATCGTAAGTTGAATGCAACTGGTAGTTTAATTCACCGCTATTTCATAAATTCGTGTTCTTTTCGTACTCGGTCTAATGAACCAGCCCTCTACATTAGAGATAATTCTCGAGAAGACCATCGGAAGAACGTACGCGCGATCATTCATTGATGGGTATGATTTACTAATAAATCTAGAATAACATCATGATCGTGATGTGAACCTAGATCGTAAATAAACATCTCATCTAGCCGTTCTCTTGTAGTTCCGTTTGCAACAATTTGTTAAGATGATGTTTGCTTCCCGGCCGGTTTTGATTTTTGTATATCATTCTCATCTGTGAACAGACATGAGATCTATCAAACAACATGAAAATAATTTTTTTCACCTATAATCAGCCAGGGTAGTCGAACCATGTTTTAATTTTTACACTTGAATAATTTTATATCATCTAGGATTATGTTTGAATAAACTAGACATGGCGACTGAGCTTATGGCTGTTATAATTTCTTGTTCGCAGGCGGACATCAACTTTTGTCTGACAGGTGAACAGTTACGGGGTACGAGTTTGATCATTCATCTCAAATCCATTTTTTGCATTAGCTTTGTCCCGATCGTGAGTACGGAGACCAAATGTATCGTTTCTGTCTTCCGCGCCTTAGTATATTTGACCCAACCCGTACTTTGGGTTGGGTCAAATTTAAATATCGGGAATACAAACCGGAACTTAGCCCCAATGATCGAGGATTATTTTTTATCTGACAAAAAGAAAGCGCACGAGGCTTAGAGTTCATGTGGTGTTCAAGTATGAATTACAAATTGACAATAGATTATGGAACCATTTCAACTGTGGCCATATTTGTTTCTACACACATCACACGTGTGAACGTAGGGAGATTTTTTTATCCGATTCAACTTTACTCAAACTCTTGAGTTTAATACGATGTGCTCCTTCACACTAATGTGATCGGTTATACAAGTTATGGAGAATCTCCCTTAAACATCCATGCATGAAGCACGTACTAGAATGTTTTACGATCAAGGCAACGCATGTTCACGTGTCTGATATCTTGATCATCTCTTGGTCTTACCCTACTTATTGATACAAATTCGCTCACTTGTTTTAATTGTGTTATTATGTTCGTTCTTGTTTTCCGTTATTCGTAAAGTCCATCATCGGTTTATTCTTTTTTGTTTGATTTCAACATATCACGGAGAAGTCAGCGCCTGTAGACACTCCATTGAAATGGAACTGGTGTTGTCTGAATCTGTTGCAGTCAACAGAGTGCAGTTAGTTCAGGGATTTGCCCTTATCTCTGCAACGAATAAATGGTCAATTTCATGATGTTTCAGCGTGTACATCAAGGGGTTGGTGTACTCTCATCGCCGATCTGTTTCCCCATTCGCGAGAGTTCCCAGTTGGCCGTGACTCCCTTTCTGTTTGAATAAGAAATGAAGCAAATAGATAAGAAAAAAAAGACTAGTACATAGTGATATGTACGTGCACTCAGTTCAGACAGCAGAAATAAATTATCTGGTAATTTTTCATGATTAGGTGGATTTGTTTGCTTTTTATTATTATTGATCTGCCTAATTTGTCTTGATGGGTGGAACTTCGTATCCTTCTGGGCCTATTCCTCGATCAGGTGGTACGATCTAAGCAACTCACGACCCTTCAACTTGGATTGGTCTCTCATTTTACAAATAATGAGCACTTTAACGGATTTGGCCAACTTTGATCAGTGATGGATGGTGTACAGGTGAAACGTTTCCACAAACTGCTTGAAAATTGTTAGACGAAATCACAACCAGAATAAGGATTAATGGAACTTGTATGTTGACAATTTAGCAGGAAAGGAACCAACGGGAAAACGGCAGAGTTGCTACGGAAATTTTTTTTTTTCTAGCAGGCCAGCTTTGTGATACCATGGTTGAGGCAAAAGTTGTTCGTCTAGTTTGCTAGGATTGAACATTAAAATATGATTGATACCGAAAAAGAATGGCGGGAGCACGATGCAAACTGCAAGACATCGCAATAGCGTGTGATAAAAAAATTTGATCGCGTTTTTCACAGCCCACAAGTTGGGAAACGTGCTAAATGCGGTATTTTCCAAGTATGCTTTGCCACTGGTGTCCGCAGTTCAACTTGTTCTGTTGCTCGGTATGGACACAGTTTGTCTTATTATCTCATTCAGACTGAGAAGTAGCTCACCGAAAATACAGTCATGGTTTTCTGGGAAACGGGGTCGTTCAGTTAAAATACAATGAACCCTGACACATTATTGTTTTTTAGTAATCTGAACACTATTCAGTCCATATCGCATATTCTTTTCCCCTTTCTTTATACTTCAGCATGGGCTTTGAACAGTTGGAGTTCACCAATTGCAGCGAAACCGAGTGTCAACGAACCTTTTCCGAACATGAAGTCCGATGATGGACTACTGGGAATACACAATTCCACTGCTTGCAGTTTGCCTGGTCTGTTCACCATGTGTCTTCGGCTATTGTCAATTATTTACGAACGAGACAGTCGTCACGTGTTTACTCCATCCGATTTTTGGCTCATCCCGTAAGTTTAATTGGACTGAATCGTTGGAACAGGCAAAGAACATGACGTACACACTGGATCTCTTCCTGTTTCTCTTATTTATTCCGAGTTAAATGGAATGCCAACTTATGATGCATGGATTACATCATAAGACAGGACTAAGAAATCTCAACATACTTTGATTGAGGAAGAAGGACACTTTGTTGTGAATATTTTTACGTCCAAGTCAATCAGACATTTGACAAGGTCATGAACAGTGTCGATCATGTTGCCGTTTTCTGTCGAATCAGAATGATTGAAAGTGTGCGTTTGTATAGTTAGACTGTGTTCCGTGTGTTGGCTAGATCAACATTCTAATCTTTTCTCATCTGTGTAGGTCCATTCCCTGTTCTGTTTGGATATTCACTCTTCATAGAAACGTGTAACTGTGGTGAAAAGGCAGCGGTCAGTGGGGCTTGCCTTGTTGTTCAACGCTGAACGGTGATGATGATGATGATGATGGTATGATCTATATACTTAGAAACAAAATTTTCAATTGACCGGGGTTTTTGATCAGTTCATTATGGTCTATATTATGATACTAAAAGGGCTTACCGTTTCTTGTTCACGGCCTCATCGTCACGATGATCATGTAAATGGTTAACGTAGCACGCCTAATTTGGTTTTGTCCCCGGGGTC
>LUCM01003711.1:43335-81799 GCA_008360955.1 Fasciolopsis buskii
TCCCAACTGAGGAGGAGAGCAATGGAGTAGAAAAGAAAAACAATTGGGTGTATCATGTTTCTTATGCATCCCAGACTTCTTTTTCACGTCTTTTGTTATTCAGTATGATTGATGCCTTCTCTGAATGTTGTCTTAGCCGGGTTCCGCAGCAAGTCCTTGATTGGGCGACATGGGTTGCGAGGCAGCAGGACGAATGAATGTTTTCATAAGCCGACATCGCAGGTCACATTCCTTTCATCGTTCCCGGTCAAAGGCCAAGCACTCTTCGGACCGGACTTTTCGGCTTATAGCTGTGAAATTCTGTTCACACGCCTGGATTAATGTAAAATATTTTGAGAGCCACATTCACCATGTTGCTATAGACTCTTGTAGCATTTTGTAGACTGATCGCGTGCCAAGCATAATCCACGTCCTAGGCACTATTCCTTCTTGTATGGTGCCGCTTGTTCGATGGACGTAGCCGCACGTGTTCACAACTAACCAGCTCGGATTTTTGTGAATCTATCCGATGGATGCTGGCCGGTTCGTATCCGGTTCCATTAGTCACACAGCAACGTTAACAATGATAGTTGATGCTCTCCCTTGACACAGTCTGGATCTGTGACTAGTTTAATCTATATTCAATGTGTCCAGTCTGTGTGCGTTAGGTTTCGTCGGGATCAGCCCATTTTAGCATTTGGCCCAATGCAGTCAATGTATTTTGGGCGCAGTGTCGAGGGTTTTTGTGGACGTCATGATACACTTATCCTCTCCCGCGTGATTTTACATTTACGCACATTCTTCGTCCATTCCATACTTAGGTGTTACACGAGTAAGTTGATCAAGGTTGACCGTGAAATCAAAAGAAGTTTTGTTTGAAATTATCAAATTTTATGATATCGTCCAATTACTACAAACGGCCTCATCAATATGCATCATCCGAACGGCTGGGAGGACAAACCGAAAGATGAAAGATTGAATTGGAGTGTCCGTAAAATGCTAGATGCGGATTTGTTGAATATCCCACACTAACAAAATGAGTTTCGTTTACCTTGACCTAGCGTAACTGAAAATCAGTTTTACTGATTGAACGAAGACTGTACTAACCCTTGTCGTCAATTTCTCATCCTACCGGGTTTTACTTATCGTCAGTTCTGTTTCTAGCACAAATTGGTGAGGCCTCTGCACTGATCTGCCACCGTTCGTGGCGGAAGTCATTTTTGACATCGATCCGACTGTCACAAGGCTCCTCATTTAGTTACTTCCAATTAATTAATTAATTAATTAATTAATTAATTGATTCATCTGTGCAAATTATCTTCGTGCAGAAATTTTCTTTTTTTGTTCTCTGTACCCTTTTCTGAAGAACATTTTGTTTGAGTTGACAGTTTTATGTCATGAATTATCATTTCCTGGTTGTTTTCATTGGATCAAGAGCACTACTTCGTTATACCTTAACCGGAATGTGTTGATAACAATCTTTTTTTTCATTTAATATAACTTCGACCTCATCATTTTCGATCTCCACTCTCAATTAGGATTAATCATAACCCTCACAGATCATCTCATTCGAATTGAGATAACATTTTCCGCTCATTCTTCTCTGTGTGCCTTATTCTGTCTTCACCTGTCCATTTCCTTGTTAGTGGTCGATAATCTTCTGTTTAGATCTTCATTTTATTGCCTTGCGGTTGATTTCACTATCTCGCGTTTTCTTTTGCTCATTTGAATGGACAGTGTTCGGAGGTAGTAACCAGAACCAGACCAGGTTGGGGTCAGGTTGATGCTTGCAAACTCTGGGACACTGGGCTAGTTTGCCGCATTTTCGTCCGTAATCGAAAGAGAGATGAAATAACAATAGTGAAAGAACAATTGCGAAATAATCAGTAAAAAGAAAAGGAAAAATTTCGAATGCAAATATTCCTCCAACCTCGACATTTAGCCATAACAATTTTTCCCCTAACCGTTGGCTAAGTTGATTTGGGAGGTGTGCTGTCAGACAGTAAGCTCCGAGTCCTGTGGACATCTGTTCTTCATTGTACCGTGTACTGTAGTTTAGTAGGTGATTCACGCAGTATTTCCTGTCCGTACATACACGAATTAGTTGCTTGGTGATCTGTGTTCTGTGCGCCTCATCGGAGGTGGGTCGACTGATCGCTCCCCCACCCAATGCCATAGTCTAACTTGACGTGGACTAGTCCGTTCACTGATTAGGGTTTTCTCATCTTTTGGCAATGTCATTGACTGTTCACCTTGACTCATCTTCCAGCCATTACGCGAAGATACTTCAGCCAGCATGCAACCATCTGGTGAAATGGCACTGCGTATTCTTAATCAAACAAATTTCCGTCGGATCATGCATCAGGGCCACTGTTCTCACTGCATTCTCCATAGTCATTTCGACTAGAATGTTGATGGGGACGAGTGAAAGAGTGTAACACTGACGAACACTTATTGTGGGGAACTCGGACGAGTGTCCCAAGCAAGAACTCGAAATCGGCTGTTCGCATGTGAATTAAATTTTCGTGGCACATCCTTTTTCTTTTATCTTTTTACCTTTTACTTCCTTTAATAATGAAACAACAATGTGCATCAATTTTCGGGAAGAGGGCCGCGGCCAGCAGAGGGCTGCCAAGTGGGGAAGTTGACCGACGGTGGGAGGCTTTGAACCCGCAACCTTCACGTCCGAACGTCACGACCTTATCCGTTCGGAATTACAGAACTTCACAGTCGATTAAACAGAACGCCATTCGTGGATATTCACAATGAGACTGTATCTTGATGCGGTATGGCTTGCGTGCCTTCGAAACCCGGAGGGCTATACAGGATGACTTAATACACGGCAGAATTAGGTCAATGGATACGGATCCGACGAAGTAGTCTTCTGGTTCTCCAAGTTAGGGTTGATTTGAGCTGGCGGCCCAGTAGTAACAATGAGTGGAAGAATAATTGATCCAAGTAGATTGGTTCTCATTCTGTCACGCCCTACTGCCTTGCGGACAGGTTTTTGTCGAGAGCGCTGCTTAGTGGCTGAACGCTGCAGTAGTACCTGTCCACCAATTCAATGAATTACAAAAGTAAATGGAATTTCATGCACTATCGATTGTTTTACAGTATAGTGGTAAGTATGCTTCTGTTCGGAGTTCCCATGCTTGGTTATCTCCTTAATGCCTTGTGAATGAGACCTTTGACTCAAGGTCCCGGTTAGGGTTCTCAAAGAGAAAACTTGCCATGGCGTGCGCAAGTGGGAAGTATCGGTCACGAAATTACTCAAGCACCCATTCTACAGGGAACCTTACCAACTTTCATTCTTCCCGTTATAGGGAACACTCAGGATGCCTAAAAATGCGCCACAATAGATTTTTCTAATGTGAACATTGGTGAGAGGGCAAAAAAATAATTTGGTTGCATTACTCAGGCGTAAATGTTTACTCCATTTGGCTGTCTTTAGTTCCTACGCGATCAGCAAGTAGTCAAATAAGATACTCTAGCCAGATCTCTTGGAACTTCCAAGATAAAGTTGTAATTTGTGTCCCTGAAGCGCGCGTGTGTCCGGTGATCTGGTTTCGAGTACTCGTAGTAAGGGTGGCGTGCGTGCGAGCCGAGCCTGCATTACTAAACCGAATTCTAGTGTGCAGTCGTTTGTTTTCATTTCGGCTGAACGATTCTGTTCGTGTCAGTAGCAGCCGACTGAAGCGCCGTTGTCTCCTCATTGTATCCGTTCATACACCCGTTGACTTCAGCAGCTCTTCTGAGGCGAAAGACGATGTCCACCGAGACTTGTCTCTATTATTTTGAGGTGTATGTTCAGCGCATATTGTGGACGTTGTCGATTATCTTAATGCCGGACTTGGCCACATAGCGGCGACAGAACAGGACAGAGTTCTGCTCCCTGTGTCAGCCAACCGCATCGGCAGTTGTGCCCACCTGGTCCATGTTTGTTCTGATGGCCCTGGTTATAGTGAATACGAATTTATTAAAAGCGATATCGGCTCATCTGGCCCCCTCCTTCGTCTGTGCGCATAGTTGAATTCTTATTGATCACATTGTCATCGGTCATTGGTGACGTGAATCAGTCAAAGATTGTTAGTGGAATCGGTAGTGTTGGGAAAAGGAGAAAACTGCAGCTATCGACAAGAGACGAATCCCTTACTGTGTTTTAGAATAGTGGTCCACGGAAGCCAAGTATAATTTAGCCGATCAATGAATCTGACGGCTAAGTAATTCACTCGCAGGAGCGTCGGCCTGACCATTGAGCAAATCATTTTAGGGAACAATTGATTTGACCTATTGCCACGTTGGACTGTTTCGGAAACTAGCTTGATTCTCCAGGGTACATATTCCGCCATTACCAGATAATCGGTGGAGAATGATAGTTGTGAAGAGTTTGGATGCAGTGTTTACCAAAGCACTTCCTGTGTTAGGCTCACAACAGACTCGGCTATGTTCAAGTGGATTAAGCTTCCATTTCAAAAGTTCAGAAGTTCAAGCCGCATATGGTGGACGGCGATTCGTTATCTCCCAACTCGTCACCCTATCTGTTCTTTTAGGATCTGTGACACTCCAAATTTCAGGGTCATATTTGCCGGTTTCGCATATAGCCATATCGGATATATGCATTCCTCTTCCATTTCTATCCTAAGAATGTTGTTGGCTCTGTTGTGAAGATTTCGCACTTGTGCTTGGAGAAGAATCCGTCTTTTCAAAATATCTTTCTCCCATATGACCTTTATTTCTGATATAGGATGATGATTTTGTCTGGTCGGACTTTCAAGCATAAATATACTTATTGCAAAAGTAGTTTGACTAAAGTGTACGGTGCACAGTGCGCTCCAGACGACCGTGGTGAGAGCGAATCAGTAAGCCGTCGGATTTTTTCTACCCTCTCACTTACATCCATCCGGTTTGTGTGGACTATTAGGCCTAATCAATGCGTAAAAATTGCACCTATTGCCAATGCCCTTGGTCTTCCTAATTCTTCTATGCATCACTGATTGTGGTCATTGCACGGGCATCCGGTTGAACGTGGTTCCAATGATTTAGGTATCTTATTGTATATGGGCATCAGGAAGGGCGAAACTTTGGTCCACATTATTTAGAATTTTGATGAGGTTTGGGGTTGCGCGATATGCTTCTCTCGTCCCCCCGGATATAGGCTATTTGGTGGTATAGTCACCGAACTGAAGTCGGGGACTATTATATGTACAGGACGCTTGTTGTTCGGTTGGAGTCATTGCAGTCTAAGCGTAAAGACGAGCAGTAATTAGAGCCTAATCTGAGTCCACAGACGTAGATCAAAAGGTCTGAAAACATTCGGTTGATCTAATTCTTCGATAAACTATTGGTTAACCAAAGTCTTCTTGAGGTGAAACAAATCACCAGTTAAGCTAGTTTTGTTTTCTGCCACAGTAGTTTGTTTACCGGAGACCGTATTTGGTCGGTGCAATTCTGAATGATGCGATTGTTTTTGTCAACGCGGTCGCCTGGGGGAGCATCTGAGCCTCTGATATACCTTTCTGTTTCTCCAAAGCGCCCAACTTGGACACCGAAATCTCTAGTAATGACCGCAACGTCTGTTAAACTCCAAGTTTTGAAGTAACCAGGATAAGTGACGGTAGAGATGTGAAGTTAGGGGGCGTAAACGCGGATTCGACGAGTAGCAGCGTGCCTTAGAACCGTGTAACCTCAGGGCACACAAACAACTGCACGGTGAGATCTAGTCTGACGATACATGCTTGGCTCCCATCCGCAGAGTGACCTTGACAACGGACGCCAGAAACCGGATCATCTGATACGCGAAGAACGGGGTAGGAGATCAAAATCTCATCTGGGTTTCGAAGTGTTTGCTTTGGTGTGGTTTCATATGTGCATCTCTGAGACAAATCACTTATCTGTTTCAATAGTTCAAGAGGTTTATCTTGGGTGCGTTGAGCCACCATTATTCGTGTCATTTTGGATGATCTGTGAGTCGAACCAACAGAAATTCATAACATTCCTTCTGGATAGTTTACCGGAAACTTCGATGAATACTAGTTCACATTTTGTTACGCCGAAGAAGGGGAGTTACGTTCTTGTGCTCCATAAGTCATCGACAGTTAACTCAACGCGCACACTTCACCAAATCACTCGCGAAGTTTTTTCATGTTTGTATTAGAATACCTCACCGTTCTGTGTTTGTCTTTTTTCTTGATTCGTAAATTAATATTCATCATTTCAAGTTGTTTTACTTCATACACACGTTTAATCCAGCTGACTGGGGACAACAGCATCTTTGGGGTTCGGGACTGCCACGTTCAGATGGCGATAAGTTAACCAAATACGTAAGATGAGCTCTGTTAGCTTTCAGAGAAGCACCATGTATTCGACTCTTGCACTCACCTCGTCGAAGTTTTCGATCGAGAAACTGTTTTTTTTGCCTGCCTGTTTGAGTGACTTAATCAAAGTTAAATGATTGATGAGGTAGACCCATGTGTCACACCTGCGATTGATTCTCTGAGGGTAGTTTTCGTCTGGCTTTCACTGTGCAATCGGTCAGACACGATTGGATATTGAGCTCAATCGGGATATCTCCAATTTTGCGGAGAACATGGAAGTCACCTAATTGCAATCTGATCGTGACGTGTTCCCGAGTGTATTTTTCACACTTTCCTTCCTCGTGTCTGCTGTCATCCATATAGTTGCCCTGCCTGATGTCTTCGTTCCATGCTCTTTAATTCACAGAAATCTGAAGGTATCGGCATTCCTGGCGGATTTGCGCAAACCAAAACCGCATGCATTGTTCCTGTTGAAAAACGTCCCACATATCATCCCACATAAGGAAGTAAGTGTTTCACATTGGCACTTTATTTTTTACTCATTTACGTGCTGAACCATCGAATTACTCAAAAGTCCGTAGCACAACATTGTCAACAGAGCGTCTAATTGGCCCAAGTTCCGGCTATCATGGGCGGCAGCCTTTGTGAAGGGTGGAAAAAACAAACAAAAATTCCACATAGCGAGTCGTTTTTTTTCGATAAATTCCGAATCGCTTTCGGTTCAGGTTCGTTGGCTACCCATTTTGATATTTCCTGAAAAATAAAATCGTTTTTGGTTCCCTTTTCTCGAAATGACGATTGTTTATTTTTTCCAATTGACATGGTAGCCGTAATCAATCAATCAATCAATCAATCAATCAATCAATCAATCAAAAGTTATCCTACACAAATGGTGGACTTTCTTTGGGAAAAAGCACAACACGACGGAAAACGGTCGGTAAACTCATTTGGATGTAAATGATGCAAAACAAAATCGAGATAGATGAAAATTAGTCGGCGTAAGGTCCCCCAGTCACAATAATTTGTTCATTGATCCCAGTACCACTTCATGCAGGCCCGTGACAATAAACAACAATCATGTAGATCCTACTGCCTAGAATACCGTTCACGATTGTTTTTAATCGATTTCTGTATTTTCTTGAAGTTCGGTAACTGATAAAGCCGATGGCTTCTGTGGTCAAATGTATTATTCAACCTATATGTCTCGAATCCTGTATCACAGACCAAACTGTATTGGGAAAGAATTCGAAGGGCATTCGCCTGTCATGATATTTCGCCAACAGTCGGTTGCGTGTGCACGTTGAATGTGCTAACACACACTCAATCGTTCGAAGACTCTAATTTACGCCGTCTAAAGGGTCAATGATGGGATTTGATTGGTAGGCAGCGCCTCTTTGTCGCTCCCCTCGTTAACACACACCTGACCTGTTGAGAATTTCACGTGGTTCTATGCTACTCCAGTTTTCAGGGTCAACGTTGCCGGTTTCTCTCCATTCCGTGTAGTCCGTCGGACCAGCTTCGAACCGTGTCTCTTCCATTGCAATCATGCGTGAAGCGGGTCATAGAAAAAGTAGCTAACCGAGCAGAATTATTTATGCACTCAATCCGTCGATGTTGGCCGTTTTCTAACAAGAGAAAGCCACATTCCTAATGATTATAATCACTCAGTTTTGCATCCGATCAGTTAGAAAGCAACTACTGGTCCCTCATCTTTGAATAAGGGATATGAAAAGGTACAACATTCAGTCCGAGGTGCATCGTTGTATCATTGTAGCGTTGTGGCGCTCACCTATTGCTTTTGCGCGACATCGATGTGGTGTTAAATCATGACATGACGTGTGTTAGCGGTATTACTGATATGGAACGAGAGTGCCGCACTAGCACCGTTGATAAGAATTCAGTTGTCACGTTGAACAGTTATGGTTACTAGAAGTTTTATGTTTGGCTTCTTATGGACTGTTTTCCGAAGCATGTATTAGGATGATTAGCCCACACCAAAACGAGTCTTATGTGCTGCGCTAAACAATGGAATGCATGCCTCAAATTTACGTCGTTGGTTCATAATTTAATGGACGTCATGATCAGGTGCGATCAGGTGTAGCGAACTTGTATTTGAGCTATTTTTGTGGTCGTACCCACAATATTCAAATCTCTTCAGTTGGGCTTTTGCCGTTGACTGTTTGTGATTCGCACCTGAATGCTGGTCGCACCAATTATGATTGAATTTATTCCATCCAATATGTTATCTTCCGGCCGGTGATGAAAACATTCGGAAATTTCACTCAGCGGTCGAAAAATGATTCTCATTTGACTGAAGGTCTAGGGAGGTTCGAAATCGGGATTTTTCTACCGATGACTGGTATCTTATGGACCGTTTACGACATTACAAGATGTATCACAAGACTCAAAGGGAAAGTATAAATGCAAAATAAAACTCGCAAAACTCACGAGAATCGAGATTCAGCTGTGGGCAAATCAGTTCAGTTCATTTTGGGCAGCCACTAACCTTGCGCTAGTGCGTTCTGATTTCGGTTGCTGCCTTGCAGCACGAACGACTCAGAAAGGAAATAGAACGAAGAGTAGTGAACGTTCAGTTGCGAAATAATCCGTTGAGCAACTCTCTAGAAAAGAACAAATTTCGAATGAAAGAACACTAACGACTGCGGCATTGAGCAATATCGCTTACTATTCCGAACCAGTTGGTCGGGGTGAGGGATCTCACGGACCCTAGCGCGGTAGTTTAACAACACCGATACGAGCTTGTCCACTGTTTAGAGATTTCATACTTTTATTTCCTGTTATAGACTGGCCACCTCGATTCATCTTCCATCCACTACATACCCCGCGGAACGGCGTAGAATGAGGCAGTCGTTCTGTGGGCATGCGCAAACATGCTCCAATCACCTTAATCTGGTCTGGTTCAGCATCTGTTCTGAAAAATGATCTGCCAAAGACCTTAGCGTCGACCCCAGCCGCAGAACATGTATCTTGGACGTGTATCTCGTTGTGAGACATACTATCATTTCTTATTCACTTGGCCGAATGATTCGGAAAATCCTTATTCCGCTCTGTACGTTCGAAATTTAATATGGGCTAGCGGCAAGGGAAGCAATGTTTCTCTGCTGACTGTGAATACCTTGGAGCCGCACTCGAACGGATGCCAGGGCAGGTGGCGGTGGGTTTCTAGGTATCCGTGCTTCACAAGTACAATTTTGATTCAGAACATAATTATATCGCGTTGCTGAAACCTGAAGCATCCATGTGTTAGTTTATCATTGAGCTAACATTATCCGGTTGACTACGGTGCTCAGTCAAGTCCTGGCTTTCCTGTGACATTCGTTTCCCATCAATTTTTTAACATCACTTCATGTTTGTGCTATACACGCTTTAGTATGCTCCGTATTTGACGAATAATGTGCTACTATTGAGTGTAATCATTTCGTCTGTCACAGTAAGTGGTCTTCCAGATTGTAATAAGGAAAATGGTGCTGTTTGATTATCATAGCTGTATTTGAAGCACAAATATGTCATAATGAATCTATGCGCTTAGCCGTTGAAGCATCAGATAAAAATTTCTGATTCTTTACTGTAGCCGGCGTGTGCATCAGACTTCCGTTCGTGATTATGCAAATGTCTTTTTTTACGCGAATCGCCTTGGTTTATTAATGTCCGTCTATGCGCTACACCAGTTGATCCCGTTCGATGCTGCTGCCTGAAGTCCTAATCGTTACTTTCACCCATTCACGCACTCATCACACTCAGTCAAGGGACCATTCTTACTTCAAGAAGCGTTTGTTATCAGCTCATTTCTGCCTGAACAACGGACATTATTTGATACTTGGAAACCTAAACATAAAATGAGAAGCGGTTATTGTGATCTCTTACTTCGACGCACATGTGATCCACTGTTAATAATTCTTTCTGTCTAACCCCGGTTATTTGCTTCCGACAATGCCTTATAAGGCCGTGTCTAATTGATCAAGATCATGCGCCTTCCGATGCAGCCGTTGTAGAGTATAAAAACCCCTATGAAATCAGATGACGTGATCAGATGACGACCCTAGTATCCGAGTGTGATCTATGGAGAAATCGATTTTTGTTATGCATACATTTGGAATCCCCACACTGGCGGAACTGTGTGCAAAACAAACTGCCAACACCGTAACTTGGATTTACCGAAATTTCACCATTGGGATGCTGAAAACCATACAGTGGCCTCTTCCCGGCGAATACCCTTCGGACCAATACATATTATTCTTACAAACACTTATAAATGCACATGGTTTGTTGCCCCGAGGCTTAGTTACGTGACTAGGAAATGGGCAAATCCCAGTGGGACTAACTGGATAACACTTCAAATCCACTCTCCTTTTGACTTCAAGAACGCCAACCAAATCGAATTCACGTAGTAGATGCTACAGGATTTTCGATAGCTTATGGGATTATGACGATCGCGCAAAAGCGTTTGATGCTTGTTTAAAGCCAAGGGGGATGACAGCGAATCTTCAACGGTCGTTATTACCTTCACATTGTCCCTCATGGGTCATATTCATTACCATTGGATCGTGCATAATCGCGAAAAGCTCCTAAACGATTGCTAATGGTTCTTCAATGGCGCGAAAATGTCTTCCTGTCGGTTCACTGTTCCCTCATGTAGTACCTGTAGACCAATAGAATCATAGCACGGATTGCGGGATTAGTTTACGACGAAGAAGCTTCTTCGTTCATCTCTTGTTTCCCGATGTTCTTTGAAATGGTTCAGCTATAAGTATTCTAATCGGGATTATCCAAGAGCGTGTCATAGCCTCTATTGCGTCAAACCAAACAGAGTTTCTGTCGAATTTTCCCCATCATTCATGGACTTCCAACATATTAAAATCTGGCGATGCACTGTGCAGTGTGTTCACGAAAAAAACGAATCCGGTTCTAGTTGTTTGCTTCCGTAGTAGTTCCAATAAATTGTTATGCGTGCACAATGACAGCAAAATGTCATATTGATATTCAAACGTTGTTATTTGTTGTTCTCATTTGGAATGTCATTGTCAAACATCGATCGTCCATCGAAGTCTACAAATCAATTAACCATTCGGTGCCATTTTGTGACAAACTGGTGCCACTATAAAGGTCGACAACTGAAATTAGATTCCTTTTTTCCGGAACACACTATACCAGCTAGCCGTCAAGTTTTTTAGTAACCATCGCCAGTAGAAACCGATTGAACGTGACAGTTCAAACCAAACCTAGACGGCAATTCACTGGCGATGACCGAGATATTTATACTCGCTTGGCACGATTTTTACAAGTCGATCGTCATCAATCATTGTTGCGTGCCTAATAATCTCATGGAAATAGGAAAATTACTTGTTCTGCCCGCAAGGTGATGGCAAAACTTTTTGCCGTAAGGTTTAAACCGAACTCTCCCGGGTTTAAAAATGGTCCACTTTTCATCAGCTGGTTTTCGTTTCTGTGTCGTTTTAGTTCACTTTTTGATCGTGGTTGCCGGTTTTCTCCGGCATTTTAGTGGATCTTTTTGTGATCATATTGTCCTTAAGTTCTCTTGTTTGTTCATACAGTGAGACGACCAGCCACAAGCTTTCACTGCTTGTGTGGTTTACTAAATGCCGACACTCCACTTTTTGTTTCGTTCCGTCTGCTATATTCTCCGGTAATTAATAATCCCATGTTTTTGTCAACTTTTAATCACTCGTCGTTGTTGTGACAAAATTTCTTTCGGATATCCCCGGTTGACTGCTTTTTCAGCGTGTTGTTCTTTTTCGTGATCGCGTTCGCGATGACAAGGCCTCCTTGGGTGTGCAGACTCGAATGAATTGGCTCACCGAAGACGGACCAGTTGGAGCGGTGATTACCATTCATCGAAATCGACTGGTTGAAGTGAGTAAGATCCCGTTTACCTGTCTGGGATTTGTCTCGTCGGCCACCTAGTCGGCCTGTTCGAAGAATTGCACTCATTTTGCACTGATGCTATTGGTGCAGAATAAATCGTTAAAATTCAAACTCAATCGTTGAACGTTTCTGCTTTGACTAACTGCCCTTCGGATTCCACTCTGAACGCAACAAGCCACAGGTCCTCCGGTCAACTTTGCAAAGAGCCTCTACTTAAAATCCTAAGCACAACGATGGATAAGCACGAATAATGCACTCTAATCATAGCAAAGTTTGAGTCTGATGCTTTCCGAGTGCAAATTTAACCGGAGGACCTGCGTTTTGTGTATCGGAAGTAGAATCCAGGGAACAGTCAGTCGAAGCAAAATATCATAAATCCTACACACTACTCGCAAGTAACTGAGACATATATAAACAAATGGTATTCGCAAACTTTCGTGCGCTCGCTGGGAGCGGTAAGTTCCGTTAATCTGTCTATCTCGACGGTCATTCTACCACTCTGTTGTTTCTAATTACTTGCACATTGAAACGAGGTGGAATCTAAATTTCTGAAATGCACTGCTGCTTTCTAATGCGTTGTTTTTCTCTTCTTTCTCTGCATCCCTCCCTAAATGTAATTCGTCTGCCGTGCCCATCCATTCACCCATGTCGCACACACACACACACACACACACACACACACACACACACACACACACACACACACACACACACACACACAGGATGGCTATCAGCAGCTGGCCAATTTGAGTTCTGCTCAATTGCGAATGAAAATACGCGTGCAATTTGTCAATGAAATGGTACGATTCCGAATTTTAAGCCTGTATTTGCATCAAGATTTCACTGATACTCCGTCCTTGGTTTTATCCCATGTGTGTGGTGTTTATGAAACTCTATTGAAACGGGCTTCTTGAAAAGGAAATGAACGGAGTTCGTGAACAGTTATGAAATTTTCACTGGTTTTTAACTGAACACACGCCGTCACGGCCATTTGAATTTATCGGTCTGGAAACAAATCCGACAGTTGCTGATTGCTGCTAGATGGCTCGTACGCTATCCGATTGTACTGGGCCCAACCCAACAATCTATGGGGTTCTGATGATTTGACAGATCTCATTCGTGTTCATCATATCATATAGCATTATCTCACCTGCCAACTGAAAATCGGTCTGTTTCCTCTTGCCCAATACCGCTTAATCGAAGCTGTAGGGTCTCGGTTATCCTCAATCTGCCCAGCCCCGTTTGTGTCATGGTTTGTCCTGCGATACTGCGTCCGATGCATATCATAGTTGCCTGAAGCCACAAATAAAAGACGACCAAGCGAGAGACCAAAGAGTTTTCAGAATCACAGAATGATAACACAGTCAAACACCAAAGTTACGCTACTTCTACTGCGTACGTTTACATGTCATCCATTTGTGGTTCATAACATTCATCGTACAGAGATTGTGTCCTCATCCCGACTAATTGCATCGTTGATCGAGTCAGCAGTTTTCTCACGCGCTTCGAAGCCCACTGCGCTGTTTAAATCGAAGTGTATGTAACAATAAACTCAACAAGAATGTTTGATTTCTCGTCCACTTTTCTGTTCTAGGCTGAGTTCCTCATCCGAGTGAATGCATTTGGGGACGCAATTTGAACTTAACTTACCAGGCAGTTGTTGCGCGGGGTCCGTTTTACTTAATTGGGCTAGTTTCAATATTCTACTACCTGTACATTGACGATTTTCTGGTGTTCAAATGTGTTTCACAAATGTCCTCTTGTCAGGTGAACTGTCTTGTAAATTCTGTTTATTTTGAATTGTCTTCTCTACTGCATATTCTTAACCCGCCGGTACCGAATCAGAAAGTGATTGAGAGAAAATGACACAGATGTTTGATTGTGTGACGAATGAATGAGCTACCTAATTGCAGTATCCCATTGTTGACGGCCTTTTGTTTATCCGCAAAATATGATATTTCGCTTGCCCAGGATCGATTTTGGCATCGTGCTTAAACCAGTGCCTTATGCATAATACCCAAGACAGTCTGTGTGATTATATCGTACGTTTTCTTTAAAAATCAGAAAATATTTTTGTTCCGGTTACAATGCTCACGCAAATCATATTTCGGTATGATAAATACGCAATAATATGTGGCACGTAACACTATACAGCCGAGAGAAGTAACTAGTTCTTAGAATGGTGAATAGGTTCAAAGTACACACTCCCGATGTTCGTCGGCTTATAAATTGGGTAGCAAGCCGCGTCCACGAGGCAATAAATCAGAATCACTACGCAGGCAAAATCGGACTGCACTATTCCGAAAGTCACGTGAGTGGTGAGTTACACCATACACAGTAATGATGATCAGTGACAAATGAGTGAATTCTAGTCGACCACTTCGGAACTCACCGTTTGGTCTCGTGAGAGACATCGTGCAATTTTCGACTATACGAAAGCGTCCGTGCACGCACTTAGCTTTCTGCTGAATGGATTTTTAGTTTAATTGCATACTGCCATCGAGTTACCTTTATTCCACTCATCGATGGCTCTTCGGAGCAAAGAGACGACCAGTTATGTTCATTTGCAGTTGTATTTTATATGCGCCGATCTTCGTTAAATCTTAGAATTGCATTTGTTTCCCTTCTAGGGCCTGGGCTGTTGTATCCTTTGTTTCCGGTTAAACGTATTGATCTTTCGGTCCATGAGAGGTTGCATTTCTAGAAAAGTACCTGAATTCCTTATCCGAAAAGCAAATTTTTGATAACCACGGCAAACACTGCTTTCTCAATGGATCTTTCGGATTCTGGTTTTGTCTGACAGACGATGTGATTGTGTTGTTCATTCCTAATGATTGCATTCTGTGTTCAGGTTGATGAAAATAATTGCTGTCCCAAATTTGTTCCTTGTTCGTATATTTCAGGGTTTAGATGAAGTAGGAATCGATTTGGACGGCGTGTTCAAAGAATTTCTCGAGGAGACATTACATCGTGTCTTCGATCCCAGTCTGAATCTATTCCGTGTGACCAGTGACCAACGACTCTATCCATCACCGTCATCGAATTTACAAGATAATCATTTGCTACTGTTCGAATTTCTGGGCAAAATGTTAGCCAAAGCGATCTACGAAGTGAGTGGTCATGATATTTGGATAAAACGAGAAATTCCTGATGGAGTTTTATCTTAGCTGTCTATTGGCCAACTGAACCTGCTTCCAGTGTCTAGTATGTCGGAAATTGCTGGTTTTATTGTCCAGACATCCGCATGTGATTGTTAGCGAAGATGAAAAGGTAGTTGGAAAAATCCGTGCCTATAGAATGTTTTTTTTTGAAAACCTAATGCCATATTGTTTACAAAACTGCTCCTATGTTTGGTAATGGCGCCTGAAAGTTGGTAATTTTATTAGTCGAAACCTTTCTGGCATTCGTGTCCATACCAAACATTATACTTCTATATCCGTCCACTCAGTGCTTCTTGTGTAAATGTTGTACCGGTTTTTTGTCCACCATCCATAAATTGGGTATATTTTTAGAAACCGGACGCATTACGGCTTCTGAATATGTCTTTCGTCTTTTTCTGAGGTGAGTAATCAATAGAGAATGTTTCGAGTCGATCAGATGATGAGACAGACCCGTGTAGCACTCATACTGAGGTACCGGAATAGTTCAGAAACGACCGATATACTTCAAACCTACTACAACGCCAACGAGTCAATGATAAAGTTTACTTGCGTGATTAATATAGGCGTGTGTGTTCAATTCATTGGACAATTGTTTATCAGTTTCAATTAAATTTACTGGTATTCAAATACCAGTGCAAAGGGTGAACGAAATGCATCCGATATTGTCCGAGAAGTTAGTTTTTTACCCAAACGACCGTTCTATGGATCAAATCAGTTAAATCTTTTATCCTCTCACTTTATCTAGTAATTGCCCTAAATGGCATCTCAGATTTCATTAAAGAGGTTACGGCCAACTGAGAACCGTCAAGTAGCAAAATTGATCGGTGGTGGAGCAGTTCGAACCCTCAACCTTCCGGTTTGAACTCGATGGTGTTTACTGTTGGACCGCCGCCATGTGTTTAGCTGAAGTAAATCCACTTGTTACGTCATCATTACACTTTTGATACAACTAACAGTGAGCTACCAAGTTCCCTTGTTAATCCAGGCTTTATAGCGATTGGGATAATCGTACTTTATACCCTTACGGACCTTAAAACATGGTACTGATTACGTGAATAGGGTCGCCTTAACTATCGGCAAAAACCACTCTTTCAGTAAGTAAAACAAAGTGCTGCTCACTAGCCTTGTTCATTCGAGAGCGTACATTTACTTTACACAAACATGAATGCAGATTGTGTTTCATCGAAATCATGGCCGAAGATGAGAATGAAAAAAGAAACAATCTGTAGAGTTCACAACGCATCCTAGTTCTTCTGGTCCCCAGCTCCACATCGCCGACCATCTATCAGGATCCACCACTCCTAAATCGTGAGTGTTTCTTAATTGGCAAAACGTTTTCGTATTTGTACAGTCTGGCCGTTGACTTTTGATTTTTTTATCCCATTCTTCCTCTTGAATTTTTCTCATTAAGCTTACTTAACTTATCCATTCTGATTTACTCTGCAATCTCTGTCGTAAACCGTATTCTTCATCATTAGTCTTACTAAACTTCCTAACTAACTGTTCTTCCTCAGGGAATCGTCGTAGATGTCCCATTTGCCAATTTTTTCCTGACGCAACTCCTCGGTCGTGAGCGCACCGGATGTTACAGTTTTCTTGACGAATTGGCTACTTTGGATCGGGAATTGTACAAAAGTTTGAGCTATATTAAAGTGAGTGACTAGCAAGCAATGCGCCTGATGACGTAGCAAATTAAAGCCTCATTTTGAGATCGGTGTAAACCGCGGTTAGAAGTTGACCACCGTAAGGACTGTCAACAGGTGGCTTATCGCGCATTCAGCGAGGCCATCCACATGGATTACACTGTACCATGATAGACTTCTGTTGCCGATTTTTGTGTACACAGCTTTTGATGGAAAACATCAACTGATTGTCGCCCGGCCCACTAACACATCTGGAGTAGTGGGACTTTAGGTGGTTCTGTACCACTCCGAATTCCAGATTCACGGTTTCCAATACCCTTTTCCTGTTTTGTGGGCCCCAGGAGCTAAGGTGCACGCCCTATCCACCGCACATGCTTAAGGCGTCGAAAAATGCCTAAAGGTTTTTAATTGGTCGAGCGTATACTACTAGTATCCGACTCAGTAGTCGGAACACAGTTGGTAAAGTCCGCAAAAGCCTCGCGTGCCTTGAATCAGCAGTGCCGCAATGCATGCGCGGTTAGCCCTTTTCGCAATCCGTAGAGGCGAATACATCTGTTCCGAAACCTGTTATCCATCCAAGCAAGTGTCAGCCGTTATCGAACAACCATTAGGCATGTTATGTAGACAGTTCGCCTCCTGACTCCTTCTTTTTAAGCAGTTGTGCGAGCGCACTCATGCACGTCAAGCACCATTGTTCATATTGGACTCATCTAGGTGGGCAGGACGCACTCATTTTGAACATTAGAGCAAAGCCCTTTGATTGCGATATTTTTACTTTCGAACTGAGGCAAATAATGTAATTCGTGTCTAATGGACGTTTACATTAATGTCAATTATGCAACGTTGCCTAACCATAAGTAGTAAATTTGCACAACTGAAAGTACGAAGCCCACAACTACCTGGCTCTGGTTTTCGTTAACTTACACATCGAGTCAAATATTTGCGCGCTATGTTTATGCCTTTTCGTCGAATTACATTTTGTACAATGGATAAAAGTTGGTGAAATTCTTCCGAATACGAATACAATGATGGTGTTCCGGCTTATTCATTCTTTCCACTTCGATGCATTTTAATCAGCCACGTTATAGGTGACCTGATTCACCTGCTATCATATCCAAATTTATGTGAATGCAGGGTCTTCGGATGAGTTGAAGAATATTTGGTTTATGAGGAGGGTAAAATGGTGATTGTCTATCGAAATTGATTTGATTGTCTCACATCTGATCTCGGACAAGAAGCAATTGCCTGTTCGTCCGCAGAGTTAACTTTCGAAGTAGTTTTTGTTTTTCAGGATTCTTATGGTTGAGGAAGCGAATGCAGTTCGCACCCAGGTAGATTTGTGGGGATCCTTATGTATCTTGAGGTATTGGGAAACCTAACAAACAATGGGTGAAACTGATTGATTGTCGATCGAGTAATCTGCTTCCATCACTTGAACCATAGTCGCAGTTGTGGTAATTTCAGTCTGTGCACGCCTAAACCAGGATAGACTAAGTTTTATGGATGCGTCTAGATAGGTAACTTGCTTCGAAGCTTGCATATTATATGCCACGTTTGTATTTGAGTCGCTAAATAATCATGGATAAATTCGGGCAGGTTAGTTGGATTGATTCATTATTTTCCGGTCAGATTATTCGCCATCTAATAATCTTTAATTGAATATCATTTCAAATCAAACTGAAGTCTCAGTCAGCCTTGGCATGTCAATCAGTAGACGCTTGACGAATTAATCTCCTGGTCCTCCATGTTTGAGTCGATTAGAACTGGCAACTTTATCGTATAAGCTCCCACTTCTCGCTGACTTGCTGGCCGGTTTTTGTTGGAACCAAAGGCTTTGGTTAAACAACCTCGCTCAGGCTGGTTACAGGATCACTTTGAGCACAGAAGCCAAGCAAGCACTGTTAGGCCGTGTCTTGATTACAGTTCGGTTTGATGCTTCATTTGGGTATCAACAGTGTTTGTTCCTTGTGTCTATATGCTTACACCGACTGCACCTGCCCTGAATCCAATCATGAGTCCTATCGAGACTTGTTTCGATTATCTCAAGGGGTGTGCTTAATGGACATCGTTTTTATTTCTGGCGATTCCTGGATCCAGGATGGCTGTTTTTGGGAGACATAAAGCATACCGAAGGCCGATGTTTTGCCCCAACCGATCGCACGGATAACTGTGATGGACTATTTGAGGTTTATTTCAAATACGGACTGTTTCTGTTTGATACTAGCTTACAAACAAACCACTTCAGCTTACTTGGCGTCACATTATTAAATTCAAATCGGTCACGTTGCTGTTAGCCACCGGCGATGTCGATCATCCTGAAACATTCCTGTGGACTAGAATCATGCCTCGTCTCGTGTTCACTTCTGTTTGCACCTAATGTAATTGGACAAACTCGAAAACCTTACTTCCCACACAGCTGCCTCTAGACGATAATTACCGACTTCAATTCCAGTAACAGAGCTCTGTACGGTTGTCGGCTCAACCAAAAATTTTGATCCAAGCGAACACTGTTATTTAACCGGCCACTGTCACCCAAGTGTGCATGTCACGCGGACCTCAGAAACTATGGTTCTATTTGGCATCGGTTGCTCCGTTAGATGCTCGCGACTCCGTCCATCGTGTTGCTCACGTATATTGGAATGCATAAATCACTGAAAAACCAGCTCGTCAGGACTTTGTACAGTGTCCCCGAGCAATTATAAATAGGGAGATTGGAAAGACCCGGAGGGGGGTTTCATCAGTAATCACAATCTTTACCCACACAAACCGGTTTAAGTGAGATTATCAAAGAATCCGAGGGCTTACTGATGTGCTCACAACAGCATTGTATGGGGAGCGTTTAGCATAGCGCTTGAGTGAGCAGTTTAGTTGGCTTACGGTGAACTTTCACCCTAGAGAAGTGCTAATTGTCACGATATATATCCACTTCATTTTTTTCTCAACGTTCCAACTTAGTGGGGGGGGGCGTACGACGGTAGTTCTATCCTCATATGAGAACAGTGGCATCAGTATTTTATCAAACAGGAAACTATCTAATTTCGAGTATGCGGTCGACGTTGTGTTACTTAATGGAAATTCACGTAAGCTGCAGTTTTTTTTCTCGATTTTCTGAACGACAATGTTGGTATACTTCGAAAGCCGTTCGAGGCTCTAAAGTATAAAATATTGCAAGACTGGACTGGCTCAAAGCCTAACACTTGTTCTTGAAAGATAGAAGTTGGTGGAAGTTGGTAAGTTTTGCTACTTGCCGAGCTCGATTTCATCGAATGGTCGTATAACCGAGGAAGCACTTTGATGCATAGAAAAGGCTTAATTGATGTTCACTGATTTGTGAAATTTATGATTTCGGCGCCGACCTTCGCGTCACGATTAAAATTCGAGTTTTACGCTGCCGTGATCAGATCGCTTCTAGTGCATGGTTGATAAACATGGCTGTTCCTACAGATGTGCGAAGTGTTTGAATGCCGATTTCTTCATACTAGTGCTGGGACTTGATGGCTGAATTCTGTTAGCAGTTCTCAGTGTAAGCTGATGTCATTGGTTCGCGATCTCAGTCACACGTCAGTGTATACTGTTCTTCGAGGCAAGTAGTAGTTGAAAGATGGTTGAGTAGTCTCGGGATGAAGTGACGAAAAAGCGTGAAGAACTCAGCCAATTGGCTATTTCGAACAGGTCCATTTAGGTTTCTAGGTTAGGTTCATAAGATTCTTTTGCGTGATATTTGCAGGCCTTACGCTATATGGCTAAGTGCCGTGGTCAGTAATTTTCATCCAATCAACATTTAGCCGCTTCTCTCATCCCTCTGTATCACGATCTTTTGATTTTTCTCGTTAGCATTCGGTGCTGCCCGTCAGTGCAACGTTATTGGTTTTAATGCAGTCGAATTGGAAATGTCTTGCTCCGCTTTCTTTTCTCATCTTAAACGGGAAGAGGTTCTACAAAATGTTGAGGTCGGCAGAAAACATGGATTTCGATTTTCCCAGATAGTGACATTTCGTGATATGCAATCGGTTCACGTTATTGGTAGGCAAATCCGACATACACCGTTCACCTCATTTTTTCACAACCCACCAATTGGCCCTCTCACGCTTATTTTTGTAGCATTACGATGGAGATGTGGCCGATTTGGAATTTACCTACTCGTACGCGGAGGATTGTCTCGGTCAAATGGTTGTGCATGATCTTTGTCCCGGTGGTCGTTGTATCACCGTTACAAACGATTTGAAGTGAGCCGCCTTTCACGTCAAATAGACCGTCTTTTTGATCTTAATTGTATCTCTTAAAATAATGAAAGCTTGCCCATTAGTTAATTGAAATGCGTTACTAGACGAAACCTACATGCTACGCACGCTATGTCCAGACATTTTGACCACATGCCATTCAAGTTCGCATTCCTGAATATGTTCCATGATTGTATATTGTCCACGTCTTATCATTGTGAACTTTTATTTTTATTTTGACCGGTTCCCAACATGTGGTTTGTAACAACAATATCTCGTCAGTAGTTCCCGTTGACCGACATTCGTTTAATTGATCACCTGATTCTATCGCGTGGTTCAAGCCGCGATATGATCGCTCTTTGTTGGATTTCGCTAGGTCGAAACAACCAGCCGCACCTTTTATTTTCCACTAAACTTTCACATCACATCATTACAAACTCTTTTGGCTGACGACATCATCGAATCCCAGCTTCTTTGGAAGTGCCATTTGGCTGGAAAGTAAGCCAGCATTTAGGGCGATCTATCCGACACGGTCTAAGGGTCACAAGGAGTGAAAATTCCAGGGGCTGTTATTTGAAATGATTGCAGAATCCTGGTTTAATCCCTTTACAACATTCTTGGTACTCTGTTTATAATTTTTTATTCTCATCCTTGCTATGACACAATTTTTGACTTCCGTTTTTGACCGTTTCATCCTCGACACCTGTGTCTGTGCAAATTCTCACGACAGAATCAGCTATGTTCATCGCGTGGCACGTTTCCGCATGTACGAACAAATTCGCGCCCAGACAGCCTCGTTCATCCGCGGTTTCTACTCCATTCTCAATCCGGACTGGTTGTCCATTTTCTCTCCACCGGAATTGCAAAAACTAATTTCCGGTGATAGTATCTCCGTGAATATTGACGATTTGAAGTGAGTGATCCTTTGTTTCACTCGGAGTAAATGTTGCGTTATGCCATGAAATCGGTTCCACATCAAATGTTGCCCTCTTTCAAATATAAGGACTCTGGCCTGATTCACTTGTAACTTGATTAGGCGGAAAGGGAGAGTATGCCTTCTGTTTCTGATTGGTTTACGAAGAATACACCTATGCAATTATTTATTTGCACATGTAACATTCATCTGATCACGGGAAGCCCAAATGAGACAAACATATTTCAGATTAAAAAAAAAATAGTTAGTTGCTGCTTAACAAGGTAGGTCAGTCGGGTTGACCGAAGACTTTTCGTGTCCGTGATATGCAAGGAAATCGATACGCTCCAGGGAAACCGATAGTGTACATAAAACAGCTAATCGATCTCGATGGATTTGTACACTTCTATTTTGGTCATAGCTCCTCGGGTTGTTGATTTTCAACCTGGCGGGGCGGGAGGGGCGGGTGAGTCTCAACGCGGTCAGGCAGATGGCACTAGTTTGTGTTGATGCAACTGCTGAAGAATAAACAAGCTTCATCTATGGATTATGAACCATTGTGGATCGTTCAGTTTTTTTTGCCTACTCATTGTTTGATCTGATGAACTGCAAGTTTGTTCTTGCCACACGATTCCTATCGGAAAACACTCTTCTATGATGGCGGTTTTTTTGGACTCTACTTGACTTTGCATGCATCTTTTGTTCTGCATGTCATCATCTGTCGGGAATGTTTTCCAAATGTTTGGTATATATCAGGTGCTTCATCTCTACTCTCACCAGCGTTTAAAACCCTCGTTGAATCGTTGCAGTCATAAACAGTAAGTTCAGTTTCAGTTTGGCCACATCTCCGATATCCGGTATAATCAATTATACTAATTCAATAAAGAGCAAATTCACAAGATGCAGGCCGAGTTTCGTATCAGTCTTGGATGAATCGATCCAACGTTTACCTTTCGGAAGTTGTTAGACCACATTTTCTCATTCTGTGCTGCCCCGTCATCTGTCAATTTTCACGTGACTTCTTCAACTCCGAGAGGAGAACGAAAAACTAAGCAGAGTGTGGTGCGAGACACTTGATCTCAGCCAACGACGTTCACTGAGCTGAGTGCTTTGTGATTGTGTATCCTCCGAATCCATACCTAACAATCGATTTCTAACGTGATTATGACTTACACGGCCAACGGTGATCGAAACCCCTCAAGGGACAACATATTCAGCACTCAAACTGCATGCCTCTATACCACACAGCGGAAATAGACGATACGACACAACGAGCATGAGCTTTTAACCCCAATGGAATATCCTGTCGGCACCATAAATACTTCAGTCCGGCATGCATCGTTCAAGTCCTGAATATGCGTTTGCTCACTTCTAATGTCGTGCTACCGTCCTTTTTCAGGTAGCCACCCAGGTAACTGAGACAGTTAACAAAGTATCAAGTTCGGGACTACTATCGTCCAGTCTTATAATAGCATTTTAGATAGCGAAGGTGCATAACGCTTACCAAATGAAGGGGCACCTTTTTCCAGTCTGTCTAGTTCACGTGGCGCGTGTTCCCTAGATTCCAACAGCCACACGAGGTCGTATGCGTAATCTCAGCTGCAGAGTTCTCCATCCACATTCCACAAACGCATCCTAGGGACCTCTGATAACCTTTTCATCCCCTTATCGGTGGCGATGTTAAACACGAGGGACATTTTGGGACATCCCTGTCTAACACAACTGATCCTTTTGATTGAGCTTGATAACGCATGGCTCATCCTTACTATGCCCAGAAATATGCAGTTACAATAATCCCAGTATATTTCTGAACTTCTCTGGCGTACATTTTCGATGTTTGGCACTGTAGAGTACTGTTCGGTCGGCTGAGTGGGCGGTGCCTCTTAAGTTTCGAAAAATTGTGACTATTGGGCGTCGCTTTTGTTACCTGTATCAGCTTCTTCAATTTTTTGAGCCACTCTGCCCCCGTCAATTTTCGCCATCGTTATTTAGGCTTTTTGAAGCTTCTTTTGTAGATGTGGTCTTCTTAAAGCTAAAGAGCTGCCGTTTTTGCTTCACTGGACTCAGCGGTTCAAGCGTGATGCACTATCTTTGATGGACGTCGGACTTAGGACTGGAGGCGTAACCTCCCAGGTGCATCGCCCGTTTTACATGGTCCCAATGCTCCTCTACATTGCTGTTCGACGGAGTTTGTAGCTACTGCTCATAACTGATATAAACAACCGCGCCCGACAGACATTGTACAACTGACCAGGTTTGTGGTTTGCGTCCATGGCTATTTAGCTGCAGCGAAAATCCCGTTAAAACTAATCTATGGTCAGACCTTTCATACGTAATTCGATAGTGTCCACAACTTTGGGCAGATCGGCTTCTACAGTTCTGACCCAGAGTAATTTTCAATTCAGATCATCATGTCACTGTGGGACGAGAACTGTGTCGATTAAAGACAAGTTGAATAAAAGAAGGAATTCTAAGAAGCACACCTAGCAATACCCATCTCGCTCGATACAGTGGGCAGCACGGTCCGGATTATCGTGCTCGACGATGAATACAGTTCGTAATTAGTTGTAGACGTGTGAGGGTACTGCTAGGGAATCCGGTTGCATAGCAGAAAAACGATTAAGGTTCGCAACCAAGGTTTTAGTTCAAACAGGAATCTGACTGCAAGGCAACAGGGGACGGATGAGTGGGAGCCTATCTGCTTGAAGCAGTTAGTCTTCCCTCATTTTCCCGAAGGGACTGCCAGCTCGAATTAACCCAACCTGAACGACCAGAAGGCGAATCCTGCTTTGCAACCGGATTCCCTAGCAGTACCCTTGCATCATCTCCCATGAGCTACATGTCTACAGATAATTACTAACTGCATCCGTGCTGCCCATTACATCGATTGAGGTGAGTGGTAATAAGTTCGCTGGTGCTTACGGTTCCCCCTCTTTCATTCCACTTATCTCTTCTGTCCCCAACCGAATCTTTTTGCTCCTATGCCTGCCTATAATGTCCCCACTGATAAAATACCCGATAGTCGCAGCGTCAGTTAACAATAAGCCTTGATAGTGCCCGTGATAACTTGTGGGTTAAGTTGGCCGGAGAAGTGAAAGTAGCGGCTGCTTCAGGTGACGGTCAAAGACTGTTTAAGCTTATAGATGACAGCGGTGGGCGGCAAACTTCGGCTAGCGTAATCCTGTGCGATAGAAATGGAAGCTCCATTTATGACAAACGGATATTTGATCGTTTGGCTGAGCACTTCGAGGATCAATTTAGGTGACCAAACGCTAATATAGTTAGTCCGACGTCTGCAGCTGCGAATCCTTGGGAGATGTCTCATGACGCACAACATAATTGAAATAGACTCGAATGTTCGCCTGTTAAAAAGGGTATAATGGTCGGTCCTAACTAACTTCTTCAATTTCTTTTCAAACTGGGTGAAGAGATTCCGTAAGTTGTGACATCCAGCACTTTCAATGTTTCGAGAGAATGAATGTTTGTATAATTATCCCTCGAAGTTTTGTCGAGATCTCCCGAACCAGTGATAGTTAGCCCCTTCCAAAATTGCAGAAAGTTTCTTTCTTCGAGAATTGTAACCGGGGGTTTTGTCTCAAACGTTTGACCCAGGAGGCACGGAGACGTTAACCCGTTGCGGGCGCCTAAACGAAGCACTGGTCAGGTAGCTTTTTTCAATCTGTAACGTCGTGGACCATTCGCTGGTTTGTTTTTCGTGGCTCTTGAATTTCCATTTTGCCGTTGGTCCAAGTCGTTTGCCCAACGCTCCCAACGAACTACTCTGAATGAGACGAGGCAATATCTGGATTAAGGGTTGCTCTTTTTGGAATTCCATCCACTCAATTCGATTTCTGATTGACAGATTGCCACTTTCTATCCTTTTTCATGCGAGTGGCTTAACTAGGGGAAGATAGTTGGTCTTGCAGACCCTAGCATTGTGTGCACAATTGTTTCTTTGAGAACGAATCTCGTCTCACTTACGCCCATTGGCCCGTCAGGCTTGATTCAGCATAAAGTTTGCCAAACTCATTCTGCGTGTCTCTTTGATTTGCCAAGGTCTGCAAATCATTACACCCCTTCCAAGTACAGCTTCGTTGTAGTGGGTCGTTTCTTGGATAGAGGCATTGAGCAATGTCAGATTAGAAATCGGAGCTGAAGTACTATAAAACTCTGTCTGTCTTTAAAAAAAAAGAACAATTGAGGAAAAATCGATCCATTGAGTACTATGCATATGGCGTGTTCCATTACACAGCGTCCAAACTCCGCGTTTGGCGTCCTCTTTGGTGCACTCAATCCAATGATATTATTGGTGATTCCTATCTAGCGGGAACGAGACCACCCAATGTTCTCGTGGCTTTCTCTACTGGTTTATGATTGGTGCTTCACGGATAATCGTTTCATCGATTGAAAAAAATGAGGCAGCATGCTGTTTTAACGCACTTTCGCAATACATAGCGCGAATAGTATTCCTCGATCGTTTATCGCATGCATTAGCTTGTGCATACACGTTTGCGTGTATGCCGACTCCCTAACTTGAGTTTCACACGATCATATCTCTTTTTTTACATTATTCAATCCCACAGTGTTATGTCTTTGAATTCAATTGCTATTACGAGTATCGTATGTTCACTAATTGAACGACTAACATCTCTAGTCAAGTAACAAGTGGAACGAACTCTCGTCTAGATGAAAAGTTTCATCATTATTGCGTTACCGACTGTAGCACCTAAGAATGTGCCGTATTTAAACGAGTATAATCTATTTAACCGGATCAATTTGACGGGTAAAGGTTTGCAATCCACATTATTGATCACAAATGTCCATCTTCCAGCCACCATTTGTTTTAGAGAACGATTTGCACAAGCGGGTTCAAATTTCCCGCTTCCAACTACCGCAATCCGTTTCCATTCGTTAACTTTGTCTCAAACTTCCTTCCGGTTCTCAGTACCCCCAACGTGTTTCTTTGACGATAACGATACCTAAAAACCGGTTGCTTCTTGTTTCCTTTCATCCTGGATTTTTACTTAAGCCTCAATTGGATTATTCTTCAATTTAAGCGTTGGTTACAATCATTGGAGTTTTCCGCGACAAGAATTGCTTCCACCGAAATTTTTTGAATTTTATTCAGTCTGGTTGCTAGGCTTCAATGTACTTGTTTCCAGTGTCTGAATAGGTTCATTGACCCGGCCGCGGATGCGAATTTCGGAGCGCATTGTTTCCAAAGTAGGCAGTGCTTCTGTCCGCTTTGAAAGTTTTTCTCTCTATGACCTTTGAGTTTCTACTATGACAACACTTTTCGTTGACTCCCAGGTTGATGCGAATTTTCTCTCCTCTGCCTGTCTTTCATTCAGACAAAACACCCGATATTCCGGTGGATTTCACAGCAATCACCGAGTGATTAAGTGGCTTTGGGATATTCTGCGTCGCGATTTCACCGACGAAGAGCGTAGCCTATTTCTCAAGGTTCGTAACTAACCAGTTATCACCTTTGCCTGTGTGTGTGTGTGTGTGTTGTGCCAAGGCCGTTCCCTTTTCCGTTCAGCCAACATCTTATCATTTCCGCGATATTGTTGCTTATCTACATTTTTAAGCTCTTCTCGATGCCATTTTTGGATATTTCATCTAATAGTCAGTGACCCTGAATTCCCACAGACTTGCTCTAGCTGAGCTTCAATTTTAATTCATTGGTATTCCACATCGTTATGGTTATATCCATAATCAACCGGTTTTCGCATTGTTTTGTTTATAGTCGAGCTCTCATCAATCTGTTGTCTACGCAGTCCCTATTCTCTGACTATCGATCAGTCTACTCAAAATGGTTCCTTCCTCATCTTTCTAATGTTGTTGCATTTTTTATAGTTTGTTACCAGCTGTTCGCGTCCACCGCTGCTGGGGTTTTCCAATTTGGAACCACCATTTTGCATTCGCTGTGTACAGTATACAAATGAGGATCAGGTAAGTTATCGTCGTCTTACTCCTCGTTTTCTTTCATTCATTCTTTTCACTGAGGACTAAGAGTTATCTTTGATTTTCTTTTTGTTTATATGTATTCAAACAGGATGTAGGCGATACACTTGGCTCAGTACTGAAAGGCTTCTTCGGTGTTGGCGGTCGTCGGGAGGAAGTTACTCGTTTGCCGACCACATCTACCTGTTTCAATTTGCTAAAATTGCCAAACTATTCGTCACGTAACGTGTTGCGTGACAAATTGCGCTACGCCATTCATAGCCATGCTGGATTTGAGCTATCTTAATTTGTTCTTTTTCAAGATTATTACGGGCCGCAGAACTAAAACATAGACAAACATACATTCACACGGTACGCAGATTTGGTCAATTGATAAAACATACACGCACACGCACGCAAAATCTCCCAGTGGGCTCGATCGCTGTTGTTCCAGCGATATCGAACACATCTGTGTAACCATTTTTTTCTCATACAAACAGAAGCGCTCAAAATTCACCGTGTTTGTTCCCCCACACGGTCTGTCATCCATTGTAAATGTGATTTATTGCCTATTCATTTTCTATCTTCTGACATTTGCCTACACTCGTTCGTTGTCCAAGTCTACCGACATTGTTCGGGTTCACACGATCACAAAAAGATGATGTCAGTTGTTTTTCATCATTTTCTCTTTGACTTTTCCCTCAATAATTATCTTACTCAGTTCCGTAAATCTTCTCACTGATGGTTTCGGGAAATGTGATGTGATGGTAAAAAATTTCTTTGATCATTTGGTATTTGGAATGAATTATACACTTGGCTGACAATAACGAGTTTGTAGTTGAGTTACGTGAACAAAAATTGCCGAACATTAAACAGTCCAATTGTGTTCAACTTCGTATCTCCGTAAAATGATCCCAAAACTAAAAATGTTGCAAAGCCTAGCATTATCCGCCTTGTTCGTTGGTCTAAGATCGATCAGATCTCAAAGTTAGCCGTTTCGTGTGGCAAATGGTCCTACCGTATTGGAATAAAAGATAGCAAAATATGATGAGTCTACGTAGAGTGTCTGTAGTGGCTTAAATACAGATCAGTTAGCATCAATTGGACACTTCGACAATGCGAATCTACCAGACGGAGTTGAACGTTCAGTAAATGCTGACCATGCATGACGATTCATCTTGGCGTTCAAATATCGGTGACCAAGCGGCTAATTAGGATATTAGGGTTAAGTGGAAAACTTAAGAAACGATGAGGGCATTAAATTCAGGCCGAAATATTGGCCACATCTATTGTTGGATTTACATTTGTCATCATTCCTGGTATTCGGTAGGAATATTGCGCATTCAGTCTGGATTTTCCATCACCGAGTTCGTAATGTTGTGCTTGATTTTCATCATGTAATAATCCAGAGAGTTGAACTAAAGGTTACAAACAAAAACGAATATCCCCGACTTCCCAGTGAATCTAACCGAAATATGAGCCTGTATACACACCAGTTATCGAAATTCAGAAGCTCCAGTTCAGTCTGGTTCTGTCATTCCACTAGGTAGGCCGCGGGGGGGTATTCATCGAACCGATCAGTGACGTTTCTGCATCCGAGATGTTTCTTCTCCTCTAGGTGGTTGTTCAACTGATTATTTTGCAATGGATCTCTCATCGTTCCTCATGTTTTTTCTCTTTGAATAGTTATTACTATGGTATACCAATTGGAGCTAGTGCATGTTGGCGCAAAGTTAATGATTGTACACAATGAACTGAACTGAGTTCCACTGGACAGAAACCCGTTTCAGAGGGTTTTTTAGCAGTGACTTGGGCAGGTGTGCCGCGACTGCACTAAGTGAGGATTGTTACAATGAATGTCCAAGTGCGACATGCTGCTAACTCATGTTTCATTTACGAACGAGTTGTTGCATGCATTCCGGGAATAACTGTTTGGAACAGAACAACAATGATTCCACATTAACGTTCTTTACGAGTTTAACGCACCTCGGGCCGACCAAAGTTCGTGGCAGTTCGTTGACCATGGCATAGCCTACGATTTATTACAAACGGGGTCTCGATGAAAGCTTCATCAGCAGTATAGAACAATTAAACCTGCAGAACGTTCTCGAGCGGTAGTGTACGGAGTCAATTGAACTTTCTATGCGAGTAGCTGCTGCATCCCCGTAGACGAAAAAATCAAGGCGTTTGATGGACGTGCAGTTGTTCGACAACTGTCTTTCCGGTTTGCTGATATGATTAATTTTGTAGAGTGCCGTTTCATACCACCCAACAAGTGAATGATGAACATGTATGAAACGGCACTAGTTTACTTAGGTTGGTCAACTGCCTTTAGAATAAGTTAAAACCCGTTTGTACTTGTTAATTTGTTTGTGGACACTGAACAATCTATTTCGGCAAATGCGAGGGGTAGCTCAGACACAATTAGCCGAACGTGTCCATTGTAGATGAAAACATACAAAGCGTTGTTTTTTAGCTATCAATGAAACCCGATCCAACTTCATACACGGAGATGTCGAATAAACTTGACTGCAGTTTTTGGGAGAAAAAATACCTATCACAACTTTCATAGCGATTACCATCAAGCGATTCTGACATGCAATGTCCAAACAGAAAGGATTACTAATCAGCCACACTGTCTGTAACACTTTATTCCATTGATAAAATCGAACAGAATCGTCAATACAATCGCGCTGCCTGGTTTATTTTCATTCTAGGTGTAACGATGGCAACCAACCGGTGCAAACATATGTCAACAGAGTTGTACCCGTCTGATTTTCGTTGTAATGATAGTTTTATTTCTTCCGCGGTTTCCATTACGTGCATTCTTTTTTCCTGTCTGGCTGTTTCCAATCATATATGTATATATACTGCGTATTGTTATGTTGTGTTGTATACACAAAGATGTGAGGGCGCGGAGTGGTTTTTGATATCACCCATGCAATGCCCCCATAAAAAGTTTCTGTTTATGATGCATATATGCAGTATGATTGACTGAATGAAACTTTGTGCTCGTTTTAGATCGAACTCATTCGTTAGGTGACAATCAAGTTGCCGTTCTCATTTTTTGGCACGATCACTTTCTCGCTCCAAATCCTTTGGAATCAATATCTATAAGATTTTCACTATCCCTTGTTTATTGTACATCCAGACAGACCCGGAATCACGTGTCAATTAACTTCCCGAGCAACCTAACATAAGTGCTAAAGCAATTCAGTTCGTTTTTGCAAAGTGATAAGTGTAACTGTTTTTGTTCATTCTGGGCTAAAATTTGACATTTTTGTGCGAAACATCTATGCGGCATGATTTCAGTACAAAATATGCTTCCTGAAGTGAAGCTGCTAAGTTTCTGCTTTAAAAATCCCCTCCAATCCCGACTATTCCTGGCACAGTGAACCTTAAAGGATTGCTTCAACATCCTTTACACACTCAAAGTCCAAGCCCTCATCTATCTACACACTGGCATATCGTAATTCTGTGTTTCGGCGCATCTCAGTGGTTTTCTTTTTGTCTGTGAGTCGATTATTTTAGAAGTACAAACTAGCTTGAATTGAAGTTTTGCATATGGAATAGCACGTTTCGTCCACCGACAGGGTGTTAAAGTCTGTGTTCGCCATTTTGGATGCATGATCTGACTTGACACCTTTTCTGTCTGTAGTGTTACGATGAAAGTAGTAACTCTAATTTCAGATAATACAATTAGTATTGGTTGGAACAAACAGAAAACATCGATCAATGAAGTCAACGATGCTCGGAGTTAAGCCATTCTCCTATCGGCTTGGTATGGTAAGTCAAATAGCCGAATTTCACAAATCACAGATAATGGCATTGTCAAGCCCTTGTTCATATAAATTCATCGAGGCACGAACAAACTTTGTGTGCATCGTTCAAGAAATCTGTTAGTTACTTTTTATAGAATAAGTGTTAGAATTGGTGTGAAACATTTACTAATCCCTTGGTCCACGTGATTTACACCCGGATATGTAATTATGAAATGCAGATAGTCATCTTCAGCGGAAGCTCTCCAAATCCATTAATCTTTTGTTATAAACAAAAGATCTTAGTAGGGATCCAAATTTAATTCTTCAGGAATTTACTCGCTCTCTCTCTTTCTGTCCAGATAATTCATCGTAGGAGAGAATACAAGAGGTAAGAGGGAGGAGATTTTGTACAAATGGGATTTTCTAGCGCCTTTTTCAACTGAACCAACAGGATATCATGTTAGGGAGAAACATAAGTTTAAGTGTGCACGATATCTAATTAGTCGGAACTGATACGTCCACCTATACGGATCAAATTCGGTCGAGTTGGTGAAATGTAAAACCCGAAGGTTCTTACTCCAAATACGAAGTATTAAGTTTCACAGACCGAACCCGCATGCGTTTCGAACACCGTTCTCAAATATGTCTAGGTTATCTGAATGCATTCAGTATTATGGAAGCATTATTGAATAAAATAATTTGTTCCTCACTTGAAATTCATTCGAATCGTTAGGAGTGTGAATGGAAGATAAGTCCATCTAAGAATCATCTGGTGATTCGTCGGAGGATTTTCTTCGGTCAGGCAAGGCTGCCTTTCCGTCCGTCCGCATGCGAAACATACTACTGAGAAGAGAAAGCAATACTTTCAGGCCTTGTGCCCCCTTTCTAAAGGTAGCCTTTCCTGATCGACGCAAATCCTCTGACGAGTCACCAGGTGATTCTTAAATGAACTTATCATCCCTTCAAGCTCCTAACGATTCAGATAAGATTGTAGTGAGAAACTAATAAAGGAGCGCGCTAGTATAGGGATGGTTGGACAGGAGAGTACCGAGTACGCATAACTGAAGGGCAGCGATTACCGCGAGATTTGATTGTAAAACTTGCCTTGAGAAAGACTACCCGCGGTAGTCGAAACGTTGTCACATTAAATCTGCCAACAACGCTGTGTTATTGACATTATATCATTCACAATAAAAATTTTGTACATTCATCCGTATGCGAAACATACTATTGAGAAAATCATTTGCTGTTTGAAGTGTTCACCGTCGCCATGCATGATTGGACATTTTAAGCGGCTATTTTTGAGTTTATACCGGCCGAAGCTATTTCCCACAAGTATTTGCTATGTCTTTTTGGGAAAAATTAAGAAAAAATTCCTTCCGATCTCATTTGCTCTAAGTTTGCTCATTCGACGGGGTGAATATTTTCGACTGCGCTTATTCTTGGTGTAATTGCTTTTAACTTATGGGCTTTTACGACCGATGAGCAAACCGTCTGCATCTCAAACGTTCCGTCAGCACCATTTCCCACGTGGAAGTGACGGACACGTTCTCGATCAAAAAGGGTAAAAAAAAACCAGGTCAGTTTGTTGGAATGTTTCCTATCTGTTTTGATTTACCATCAGAAGATATTTCTCCAGATTATTTGTCGCAAAACGTCTACTCAGTCGCAGCAAAATCCAAAAAAGTGAGCGTCACAAACACATTAGCAAACACGTCGTTTTTCGCATTTCCTTGATTACCATCAAAACCGAAGCCAAATTATGAGTGTTCATAAACGGCAAACTTGCGTTTACTACCAGTTCCCGTTGTGCAATCGCATAATAATGCACACCGTGTCCGAAGGAAACATCTCCCGCAATGTTTTGTTTGGTTTTTTATAAACCTATTCGTTCGCACACACACACACACACACACACACACACACACACAAACTTGTACACGCCATTGAAAGATCAGTTGATTGCCCCAACATGCAAAGGCCTATATACCTCAGGAAGTGGATAATCTTGAGGAGTGCAAAGCATGTCAGTGATTCTTCTTTCCATCCTAACAAACTTCGTTTTTTGAGGTTGGTCTACTCTTCAACAGTCACTGAAACATTATATTAATCCATTGGGAAGATTAGTTTACTCAACGAATGTCTTTTATCATTTACTTCGTTTATTAATGAAATAACGGTGTAGATCATTTTCCCGAAAGGAGGCTTCCAAGTGGGGAAGTTGACCGGCGATAGGAAGACTCGAACCCGCTACCTTCGCATCCAAACGCCGGAACCTTATGCATTTGGTCACCATTGCACTGCTTACCGGTATGTTGAAATTTATGACACGTACGCTGGCTGCCTGTTCACTGGTCACTGGACAGGTTACGTGTTACGTAAACAATATTGATGTATACATAAACACGTTTGATATACATTTAGCATACTATGATCTCATAAGAGGGGCTAGAATTTAGACAACCTTGGTGAATGTTGCCTTCACAGATTTAGTAACTATTTGTATCTTGAAATGTGAAATCGTATACTCAAAATCTAATAATAGCGATATCCACTAACCACCGTTCTCCCGGAGTTGTCATAGAAAAATCTAGGAATATCTAACCACAAAATTACTAGCGTTTCATGTAACGTCGCACGTGCAAAATTGCTAATTATAACGAGTGTTTTTTTCTCCAATACTTCGGCAATGATCAAATCGAACAAACTTTGCCCGGATTGTCAAGCTAGCTAGTAGACCAACCTAATTAGACTGATGAATTCAGCTAGACCATTGGTTCACATGGGTTTTTTTCTTACTATTACATATATTTTTACGACTGATTTCTACGTGTTGCTAAACCAAAATGCCAGTAGCAACTGTTAAAAACTAGGTTTCCTTGTTTGAACCAAATAAACTTTACGTCAGTCCGGATGAAAGTCACGTTGAAAGATTTCATCGAAATTTATTGCAAAACACGTTGGAACGCGTTTTGACGTTGTAAATCATTCCCCTCGGGCTAGCCTAAACAAATCGTGATTGCACATTTGCCGAAACAAGACCAATGTGTATTTAAAATCCACGTCAGTCTTGAGAATCTTTATTACCTATTCCAAATTGAAAGTGTTTAGGTTGAAATGAATCTACGCTAATCAGATTAAATGAACCAGTTGTTTGTACTTTTGAAGTTGAAACCACAGGCTTTAGTTGCCATGAGTTGAGGGGGGGAGGAGTGTCATTGGTTCCGCAACTAATATGACAATTTTTAATCCATTTCACACTGTTTTACCTACGCGAGTGAATGATATATTCATATCCGGCAATTCATACTTTCTTTTCTTACTAACCAGTTGGATGCAGAGTTCTCAGATCTCTACCTGAAATCCGTCGTGAAGCCCAGATTACAGATTTCAACCAGCAACTGCTGTATTAAAGTTCGCATTTCGATCAAAAATAGACTGTACCGAAGCAGAGTACTCTGTACAAAACGGATAGATCAGCGTTATCCAACCGGTTAATTAGGCCCGGCTAGTAAGCACCTATAAACTACTGTGCACATGTGGTCGAACAAATTAGTGTTCTGTCCTAAATCCCATCACGTATTCGGTAAACAAAGATAGATCAATAATTGATCGTTATTAACAAAACGGAATGAAATAAACTCTTTCACTCGGAGTTATTCTACGCAGATTTGGGTTGCGTCAGTGTACGAGCATGCTTTCACTTTTCCTTTATGTCACCTACACTTTCAAATAAGATTCTATATGACTTTAGCACGGCATACGTGCTCACATTTAGTCCACTTTTTGTTAGTGATTGCATGTGATCATCTCAGTGCAAATGTATTTTTCATATCAGTCTGTATCAACCGGCCAGTCATGTCCCAAACGAGAGCGGAAACGCCTCTGGCTCGGAATTTGGTTCGATATTACCGCGGGAACGTTTTTTTTTCTTACAAGAAACTCGATTATAAACGGAACTGTTTTGTTCTTAATCTGTCTTTCTAAAGTTGCCCTTAGTCAAACAGCAGTCCATGCTGTTATGTATGGTATAGAAGAGTACATGGAACCAATTAAATCAGAACTAAAAAAATCGGGTATTTTTCCTTCAATGGGAAGTCCTTTTTACACATTTCTAATTATTTTGTACAAAGAACACTGACCTGTGCAAATTGAATGAAAATTGCTGAGGGCTGCATTTCCGATAGATTTCCGTAGACAATAGAACTTCCGATGTCATCAGAAAAATCAAAAGTTATCATGTTCACTGGAGGTGGTCTTCTTGACTGATGTCGTTTATACATCTCTCGCGAGTCCCTTACACGCTATGCGGTCTTGATGGTAAATACATCTAGCACATGATCAAACAACAGACCGACAACATGATGCCTCGAATAGACACCGTTTCGGGAAACAGGTAGACACTTCACCTTGTCGACATCTCGTTCAGTACTGACACCAAGTTCAGAAAAGGGGTTCATCTATTAGCACACCATTTTTTAATGAACTAATTTATTGCTGACCATTCTCAGTTTCCAGAAGAACTTGGACGAATCAGGAGCGCGTACATTCTAATGAGCAACTGTAGGAATAAGAAATAAATTTCAATCTTTATTTTCAACTGATGACCATATTGTTTAGATGATCGTTAAACCACAAACGCTGATCTTCTGATCACGGAGATGGATGTTTCTCGTAAATATTTGAACGCGGGTGGTACCAGACTCGATTTTCTGGTGACGGAAAGCATGGAACCACCGAGTTATCAATGTTTCAATGAAAGCGTACTGGGGACGTCGACAGAATCCGTCGATGGTTTATTGGTTGCTGAAAACATGAAGCAATTTGGAACTGGTGCATTTGTGGTGCTTAATCGATCATGTTGTAAACGCATGGAGAGTGCGTCTTTGGGATTGTGGAGCGTTGTAATACGTTTTGGACTAACGATATCCGTGCACCAAGGTGAATAGTTTTATTCTTGCTGTTGAAGAACTTATCTCCAAGTTCACGTTTATCGAAGTTGTAATTAGTAAACAGTTGTTCACGCTTTAATGATGAATACGCAGCCGCTGGGCAAAACAAAACAGCGAATATTTCGGAACCGTTCGTTGTTATTAATGTCCACGAGTGTTCGTCCGGCTGCATTCGCAAGAGAGAAAAGAGTGCCTGAACTTCAACAGTCGTTTCCTAATCATTCAGTATGAACGCGAAAATAGTCAATCACATCAAAATACTGATCATTCAGGTTTGCAACAACAAGCTTACAGCAACATGTCGAGATTCTCAAATGACAAGAGAAAACGGACGATCACATTTTGGACAAGGTAACTTGAATTTAAACAGTAAACTGTCACAAAATCCATACTGCTGACGCAGAGCTACAGTTAATGGATGTGGAGAAAACCATTTTCGCGTATAAGTTTTCGCACAATATTTTTCGTTCCACTCTGTGATGTTTGGATAAGACTGTCAAAACTCGGGAAGGAACCGTCTCGCATTACAACATTACATTTCAGCCTTCCTACTTAATCTGATGGCTCGAATTGTACAGGTGGATGTGACTGCAACGGATGCAGAGGGTAATCGACCCCTCGGTATAAATCAATCAGAAGCTGGCCACCAAAGCAATAACAACGATTACGTCAAAGTCGTTGCTGACATCCACAGTTCAAGTCATCATTCAGGACAGTCGGACCATGAAAACGAGATCGAGTGCTCGGCACACGGGATCGTTCAGCTAATCAGGACGTGGATCTTGCATGTATGTCGTTCGTAGAAAAGCAGTATACACGGCCGAGGAAGTTTTGGGAACCGGGACTTGTTTCGTTGCTCAGTGCACGTGCCTTCTTGCTACAGAATGACGAAGGACAGACCAGATAGAACTAGTCTCACAATCGCGCGAAACCAGTGTAGCACAAGCAACAAGCGAGGTTTAATGAAAATCCTATCAGAAGTTTTTGCACAACAGCATGGCATTGTGGCCAGGTGATGTTTTTTACTTCCCATCAGAATGTTGTCCAGTATTCGGCTGAATATGCTAAGTGTCACCAGCACAATGAGTTAGGTGCTGTGCCAAGTGAAAAAACCTGTGATGAATTTATCCAATGGACTTCGAATCATGTTTTTAAATCACTAGTTATTTAGGAAACCCAATTCTAAATATTGAACAATAAGTAAAAGATTATCATCCTAGAGTAGAAAGTGGTTCAGTCATTCACGTATCCGACCACGTTGACAATCAAAGTTTGAAAGGTAGGACAATTACCGTTTGAGTGGAGAAGGTTGGAATAAAGTTGCCGGGAGGAGAATATTCTCTTCATCTTTTTTTCTCTTATTTGTTGGTGACACTGTTTCATGGTCAAAAGATTTGCAAAAAGCCAGAATTTCTGATTGAATTCATTCGGTTTAGCATTCGGTATCGGATTAACAGAAGCAAAATCCTACCTAACTGTGACAACGAGACTACACCTTAACGTGGTGTGACGGCTTGTGTACCTCCATGATCCAACGAGCTATACAGAATGGCTTATCTCAAGCTGAAGATCCAATCATGCCTGGAGGGTCAATGGGTAGAGGCCTGACGAAGTAGCCTCTTGGTCCTCCAAGTTGGAGGTTGATCTGAGTTAGCAGCTCAGTCGGAAAAA
>LUCM01003711.1:101110-111151 GCA_008360955.1 Fasciolopsis buskii
TAGGTGATGATAAACAGTTTTCGTTAGTGAACACTTAGGATTGAAAAGTCTAACACTGATTATCGAACAGTGGGACAAATCAGATTTTCCACTATAACAGTATTCAGTCTGTTGTTAGTCTCATTCGTGGTTCATATTATATCGTTTGGTGTTTACAAAACAAAAGTGATCACAAATGTTGTTGAACTACTCTTTGATTTTAGTTTCATAAAGAGCATGCAATGTTCAAATGTGATAACTGGCATTGTGTAAAATGTGTTTGAGAATTCATGGAAAGTGGAAACTTAATACGATCTTTTCATCGTCATTGGTGGCCTCCTCTGAGTCGATTGGCTGTCCGTCGAAACAGTACGCTAAAACAAATTCTATTTAGTATACCTCATTAGTCACACTCCCCTCTCAGCGATGGATGCTGGAAACAGTCATAAATGGGAGGTAACCACTTTCACAAGGCTTTTCAAACTGTGAGCATGTAAACACGATTCACTAACCATCTGATCGGGCGGCTGAGTGTTATTCACCATGAAACTAATAGCCATTCTGTCCACGTGGGTTCACAGTTTTTCCACCTAGTGAACGACCTTGATGTGAAAGCTGCCACTATTTGTCACGGAGACAAAACTATACGTGACCATTGCTAAGACTTGAGTCGTCATCTTTCAACTCCAATCGCACAACCATATACGTGAAATAGCGTGCAAAAGACGCCTTTCCGTCCACACATGAAAAGTTTAGAAAGCCGTGAATCAGATCATAACGGACTAAACATTTGGGAGTTTCATTACGAAAGACAAATGACGCTAACGATTCCGTGGCCAAGTGGATAAGGTCGTGGCGTTTGGACCTGGAGCTCGCGGGTTCAAATCCTTCCGCTGCCGGTCAACTTGGCACCCCTATGTTGGCTGCCGCTCCTTTCCTGGAAAACGATGTGCAATGCTATTTCACTAAAAAAGGAAGATAAAAACAAGGCTGATATTTTCGAACTATTCTGCTTTCATGCGTTCCTGACGCTGCCTTTATTCAGTTGACATCGACTGCATTCGATCTCGGGTTTGCATGGCAATGCACTGATGCCACCATAAATAGACCATTCTAGACCAATAATCTGGTTTTTCTGAGCGCAAAGAACATCTATCCATGTTCCGTTACAGTATCACGTCTTCTGGATTGTACGAGTTTTGATTTGATCTCGTCTCCGTCAAACAATGGCTTCCTGAAATCGCGAAAGATATAATCGCTGAAGGCAGTTCCCGCTATCGGTCTTCGATTTCATTGTGCCGCGAGGTACCTCAATTTCATTAAAACATGACTGAACGTAACGTCCCATGAGCCTCTTTTGGCGACTACTGTAGCTTGTAGGTTTGACTATTTAAGTGTTTACTGTTAACCAGCAAAACATTGGTTCTTCTTACTTCTTTGACGAATACAGTGAAAATCACCAGTGACCCGTGAACCCAATGCATTTCGGAACTTCAACTCGTGACGCTGTACTGCTTACGTTGGATGGTTTGTTATTCTGTCTGACAGTTATGAGGGTTCATCACACGGTTGGGAATGCACAATAACAAGAGATGGAAATTCAAATCCGGCAGCTAAGTTCTGATAGCACACATAATGGAAGAGTTAGGGTTGCGCACTCGCACGAAGGTCACCGACACCCGACGGGTTCGAACCTCGCAACACCAACGTGCTCGTCAGCTATGATGCGGCGAGGGGGCACAGCCGTTGTAACAAACCCCTTTCAGACAATATCGATTTCCGCATTGGTTTTGGTTACACTCTTGGTGTTTGCTCTTGGTAGCACTTTTGATCGTAGATCAATTCCTAACTAATAGCGTTTTGAACTTTACAATACGTGACTTGTTGCTCATTCGGTTTTTTTCTGCGGCACTATTGCCTACCGACGAGGATCTGATAAAGTGCTTTGAGCATACTTGTTTATTATATCTCGTTTGACTGATCGAAAAACAGTTAGATCACAGTCTTTGTCTAAGACAGCATAACTCGTGGGAGATGGCAAACATGTACTGGTGAGGTGTCCAGCCGCTAAGCAGAAGAACGACCACGATTCTCAACCAAGGCCATTAGTTCTAAGAAGAACCTATCCGCCAACCCAAGGGAATTGACTGCAAGTTTATCTACTGGACCAATTATTCTTCCATTCATTTTTCTGACCAAGTTGACGGCTCATAGTAACCTCCAACTTGGAGGATAAGTAGACTAATTCGTCAGGCCTTCACCCATTGACCTCCCAGACATGACTGTATCTTCGGTTTAAGATACTCTGTATTCAGCTCGTCGGGCCATTCAGTCGCTCAAGCCGTCATACCACGTCAAGATGCAGTCTCGTTGTGGTAATGCACCTAGATAAAGTGGGTGTCTCAGGTCTCGATGGTCGGGGTCTAAAAAAACCCTCAACCGGTTAGCTGAAAACGCTGAAGGATACGCAAGTAACCAGGGACAGTGGCAAACGATGACATTTTCTATCGAATCACAATGAAAAAGGGCGCTTGCACAGTTAGACTGTATTCCGTTTGCTGGCTAATATATTCTTTTTTATTCCTAGTTTAACAGTAAGTATGGTGCCAACGTAAAAAAATATGTAAATATAACTGCAGAAGGGTGACAAACAAAAGGGGAAAAATAATAAACCATAACAAGCCCACCGTTTTGTGTTTTCCCCGTACACATTTTGTGATTTTTTGTTGTTCCGAGTGTTTACTTAGGGAGGATAAGTTCTACAGACGATCCACAAAGCATTCACGCCACTCATTTTGGTTCTGAGCCATATTTCTCAACATCTCCAAACAACAAGAATCATCATCTCTTGGGCCCTAACCACGAAGGTGGCAAGCACCAACTGAGGCCCAGGCCGAAGCTGACTTCTTCATACCTGTATGTCAAATCGTAGCCCGACCGCCATGTCGCTTCTTCCAGCTTTGCCAGCAAGTACAAAAAGAGTACGCAAAAATAGACGACGGGCAGGCATACGAAATACGTGTCCAAGCCGCGGAAGGCGATACTGAATAATTACCTCAGTCAGAGGATGACTATCGGCATCCAACACGCGATGACCTACCTTGTCATTGCGCACACCATGTTCCATCAGGCTCAAACAATGCTTCGGAGACACCAGTGGTCGAAAACAGAAAGTCGCTGGGTATTCTCAAAACGGATAAGCCAAGTCTCGTAGGCGTAAAGCAGAACACTACGAACTGTGACTGTGTAGACCGTTCACTTGAGGGAAACCCGGATGTCATTGGCAGTGCCGAAAGTGTCGTAGGTTGGCAAAAGCTGCTCTGGCTTTCGCAATTCGTGATGTGACCTCTTCCCCAACACCTCCGTCAAATGCGATCAGGTTCCTGAAGTACTCAAAGTTATTGACTACCTCTAACCGATCATCACAACGGGTGTGCGCGGGCATAGGTTCCTGCCAGTCTTGAACAGGCACCTTACACTCTGGAGATGGAAAGCCCATACCGTACCTTGATATCTCAATCGCAAAGTGGTCCAATGCGCGTTAAATTGCCTGTGCATCGTCATTCAGCAAGGCTCATTCGTTTTTTCAATGGGAAGGTGCAACTACATGAAAAAAGAAGCGGTCAGTGGGGTTGGTACTTCAGAATAACGATTATGCTAATGAACTGGGACGGACTTATTCAATGCTGAAATACATCAATGTTATCACTAAATCCTGAATCCCAATATAGGCCAACCGCTGGTTAAAATGTACATGAATCATAAAGTCTGCCGTAGAGAACGATGAGAATCTGGAGGCGTAGGTTCGCAAACACAGAAAGGAGGGAAATAATACTCCAAAAAAGGCGATCTACTCTGCCTCACAGCGGAACAGTGAGTTCAAGGAGAATCCTTCGATGCCCTTTGGGTGCACATTTGCTTCCCAGTCAACGACTAATGGTGCGTATATACTTGTCCGTGTGCCTGTGTGCACAAAACTAGCTAAGTTTGAACTACCGCTAGTTGAGCTTGATTGCAACGAAAAGGGATCCTTGTTTTCTTATTTTCCGCGTTTAAATTGAATTTTCAAGATATGGTTTTCTCGCAGGACCGCGCAAATAGAACTGAACCTTAATAATCTTACTACAAGTGGACATTTTCGTTGAATTTGACACACATTTCTGATCTGCAAAACGATCCCACGTTCGCGATCGGAGCGTTTGTACGCAGTGGGCTCCGGCAAACAGAAACCACCAACAATCGTAATAATTTCCGAAACAAATAACTAGTGACGGCGGTCGCCGCGGGTTCGAATCCGCCCACCGCCGGTCAAATTCCCCACTTGGCAGCCATCTGCTGGCCACGGCCCCCTTCCCGAAAATTGATGCACATTGTTGTTTCATTAATAAAAGAAGTAAAAGATAAAAGGCAACTAGTGCATACTTGCAACATCCGCAAATGCAATGATATTTGTACGGTCGATTGACCCTTATCACTTCACCGCCCATATTGTCCTGTATGTGCATGGTAAATGCTCGACTGGATCCAAAACATTGTCGCCGGAAAAAGTCCGATTCTGCATTCAGCGACAGAAAACCCGGACAGCATTAAGGTCATGCAAGAGACAAAGAGAGTGAGAGAGAGAGGGCAGGCAGATAAACGTGAGTGGCAATTTGAGTTACAACGGGACAAACATTGTTCGAGAGATCAGTCAATCGAATTCTGTTGAAAGGACCTCTGTGTTTCCTTTAGGTCTTCATAGTTTGGTGAAACAAAGTCGTTACATTCTTTGACAATTGGCGAAACAGACACATGGGCACGTAAACGTCAGCGGAAAATTAACAATCCTTTCCCAGTTAAATTATAAAATCCAAATCGCGTGCGAGGTGAGTTGAAGAAAATGATGCTGCATGTTGTATATCGTATGGAAATATCTAGCGGACAACAGCAACGGTGTTAGTAATGGTGATAAAGAGCCGATATTTTAATCATCACTTTCCACCTTTGTGCAGACATTTCTTAATCGATTAGAATCTGGCCTTGACAGCGATTGCCCCATCGGTAAAGCTGCTTTTGATAACTACATGATTTCAGGCGACCTTGCATTCCTTATTCGCAAATTAAAAGTTGTAAGCTTATAGCATGAACATTCTGCCTATTGTTGTCTACTTGATAAGGACAAGTATAGTTTGTAGTGTCGAACTACCATCACTATCCAAACACTTGCAAAAACAGCACCAAAAACATTCAATGTGTACAAGTAAAAATCAAATTGTCATTCAATCAGATCAACAAAGGTCGGTGCTCACAATAGGTTGATATTCTAGAGGCAAGAAGCATCGGAAAATTTCATCTTGGTAAGCAGCGATAAAAAAGAAAGAAATGTTGCACTTTCACGATATAATTTCAAAGGTCGACAAACTGAAAATGGGATAAGTCATGCATTCCACATGAGAAGACTGTTAAGCCCGAGAGGTTTGGCTTACTGGTCAAAGTTCCGTTACCCAGGGGATTCTCAGTTTGTGTATAGACTTCAGTGATAAGCCGTGAATAGGGCGAACTTAGGCTTGTGCGATGATCCAAAGAAGAAAAGTAGGGTAGTGTAGAAGATGCGACCATATATATATATATATATATATATATATATACAAGTATGTGGATGTTCGAACAAGAGCATCGGGTACGCATACCTGACGAGCGACCACGAAACCGGTCGTGTGCTCCCGGGCAAATTTTGTTTACGCATCCAGAAACTACTTCCTGTTTCTATATATATATTATATATATATATATATATATGAGAGAAAAAAATTGTCCCATCGTAATCTTAGTTTTCGTACCATAATTCATTAATGTAAAGGCGGCAAGCATCGAGTGGAGATCGAGTGAACTGTTTGTCATGCAGTGTTTATACCAATTACTGTAGGGAAGTAATAATTTACGATCTCTTGCGACTGCTTCCTTCAAACTGATGATTATCAAAAAATAAAAACAAAATTCGTGTGAAGTGAACAGTTTTTTGCACGACAACCAGGCGCTCTAAGTAATTCGCTCGTAAATACGATCGGTGAGGACAAAACGCGAGAGATTTGCGGTATTTGAACATCGGAGTATTAGTAAACTAAGGTGGGAGAATTTTCTCCATAACTTAAAGGTTAGATACAAGGTAATAGGTCCCGAGAGTTTATCCTTAAAAGTTCCCCTGAATGCGAGTAGATTAAGATGACCGGATTGGTTTACCAATGACCGGAGAAAGAATCCCTGTCTCTATACCATTCTCCGAGGCAGATAATGGTTGGAGGATGGGTTGAGGTAGTCAGTCGATGACATTGCGAAAAGCATGAAAACGTTAATCGCGAGACCCCGTCCCCAAGCGACGGTTGGAGAGAGTGGTTCAGCCTTTTAGTCACCTGCGTTCGCGCATTCGAAACCTACCTCCCTCTGGATAGTTCCTCAACTAATGTTTCAGCCGATCTCTCGCTCTTCGCTGTTCTTTTTTCCTTGATTAGATAATACAGTGAAGCAGTGATCAAAATCAGAACACGTTGATGCGAACATTACGAACGCAACGTGTACTTTTATCTCTTATCTCCTTAGTCTTGCTTTGTCCGTTTGCACTCGGTGTAGGAAAATATGAGATGATCTAGGGAGAGCGGATGTGGATGATGAAAGAATAGAAATGCAACCGGGAGTGGGAAGATTCGAATCCGTGACTTTATCGGTTGATTACTGTCGCTGTCTGTATGTTTGATTATTCGTGATACCAAAAGAAAAAAATAATTTCGGTCTCTGAAAGATCGGTCCAATTGAAAAAGTCTACCGATTAATTCAGGCTATTCCTAACCGATGGGATTACGACTTACGGGACAAGAAGATAAGCTAGTGTACTTAATAATTCGTTTCTGTTTCACTGCAAAAACAAGCAGCACGGTTTGAGAGTAAAAAACATCTACCTTACACTTGACTCTTTTAAACGGATTCCCGTGCATTCATACTGCAAGAAATCGCCCCGTCTTTCGCAGTGTAAAGAAATCGAACGAGGGCAGGGGGAAAGAAGTGCTAATTGCAGATAAAAACCAAACGAAGATCAGACTAAAGGTCAGAGGTGAACTAAAAAAAGGCTCCCTAACTGAACAAACGGTAGCTATCATGTACGCGGACATTACAACTTTTGTGCTCTGTGATAGTACGGCATACTTATTATGAGGCAAAACAAATTGTGTGAATTGGGAAAACGGAAATTCAATTTTGGGTAGACGTTGATCACGCTAAAGACTGACGAAACAACTAGTCTTTGCCAGTTCACCCTCAGGCTGTTTGTTGATAATGTGAAATGGGTATAAAGTAAAAGCATGCAGTTTGTCACTAGTAGCACCAAAATGAGTACAAGTATTAGTTATATTGTTTGTTTTGTAATGGAAAGAGGAAGGAGAAGTCCGCTCTATGTTGATCACAAATCCTCAATCAATTCTATCTCAGGGCCGTTGTCACCGGTTTACAACAACTCCAGTGAAAAATATCAAGTCGATCAGACAAAAAGATCATTAATTAATCAAAATCGAATTGCTTATGTTGGTTTTCAATGATCAGCACTCAATGACCGACTAGGTCTAGTGTTCTCCATCGACATGTTTGTTCACGTTATCGATTGACGTAACCGATGAGATGTCGTCTAAGCAGTCGTGATCACTGGCCAGGGTAATGGATAAACTAAGTCAAAATCTACCATCCTAAAATTCTTATTACCATACTATTGATTTATGTAATTCAGTTCGCATGACAAGATGACGACTACATTCTGATCACTTCCAGCCACGGTATTTAGGTTGTCTGGCCCAAACGCTTTTGAGCACGGGAGTCATAAGTTGACGTTTTGATGCTTATGGCCTCAGCAAAGGAAAGTATGCACAGTTGAATATCCTGCAATTGTTAAATGGTCATGATAAACAACCTCGAATATGTTTCGGGGACAGGTGACAAGCTTATTATTGGGGTTTTTCGCTTGGTCAAAAGTTCTGTGTTCCACTAAATGGGAAAAATTAACTTCAAAACGTCCCTCTCGCGCTCAAGGGTGCATGCCGACCTATAAGGAATAATTACAGCGTAAATCAACTTCAGCAAACTCTTTTCATCTGCACGGGCGAAAGTAAACGAAAGATTTAAAGAAAGGCAGGAAAGGATCATTCAGTTTTAGTGAAGGGGTTATCAAATGAAATGGAATAGCAGCGGTGAACAAATACGAGCGCACTAATATTCTAACTCCGGTCTTGAAATCTAATTCATGAATACGGTAGATGTCAATTAACCGGTACTTCAAAATGGCTGAAATGATCCCAGTTTCAGTCTGAATCATAGGCGCACAGATAAGGCTCAAAGGTTATATCAACTGCCCAAGATCCAACCACATGGAACACTGATATGGGACCATGATGGATGCTACAGATAACTGCGATTCAACGGGTTTATCTGGCGATAACATTCGCGAAAGGGGAAAAAACAATTTGAACGCATTACCGAAGCCCAAGCTATCACTTCATTTAGCTGCATTCAATGTTCACATACTGAATCAAATAGGGCATTAGCTAGAAGTTGACAATTTTAAACTCGAACTCTTGTAACTTCCACACAAGATCTCACTTCCACAACAATTCCTCGTAGCCCAGATACAACCTCATTCCCTCTCTTCACTATTCCCGTGTCCAGCGATCCGGTTTCCAGTACACAGTGTGCATTGTTAGGCTGGATCTCAGTTAACAGTCGTTCGACTGAACAGATCCGCACAAATCGATAACAGTCGAATGGTGTATCACTTCCTGGTCGTTGCATCCGTGTTTGTGTCACTCGAACAAAAGCTGTGATCGCTCTTGCTCATTTTGACACCCGAATTGATCACTAAGCAAACACAGAACGGCATTTTGGAGACCGATTTTATGTTCTACCTGATCACATCAACAACGGTGTCCCGACCACAACCTCTTTCTCACGAAGGCCAATCTTTTAAAATCAAAAAAGTCACATCGGCTAACCGTCACCGTCCTTCGATTTCACGGCGTTAAAATCACAGTGATAACATTGCCACCGGTCTTCGGTGGAGTGGATCAAGATGGCATAACCGATTATAAAACATTATATAGTGATTTTATTTCGCATGTGCTTCAGGAAACTGTCTTAATTTGACCTTAAACAGACGTTTCCCTTCTAGAATATTCCCCATTGTTGCCGACCAACATACGCTTTATTGTTGGAGGGAGGTAAACCGTCAAACTGAAAACATGGAAGACACTAGGGGACATTCACAATGACAACATGCGTTTCCTAAGTAACAGGAATACAACTTCTGCCCTTACCTTTCCGTTACAGCCAACATTCTTTGAGCTATTTCACGGAGAATAAGATAATGCCCTCAAATAAGCCATGAAAATAGAATGTGATACAGATTGCCGTGTCTGTTGTGGCCTTCTTTTTTGACAGTGACTGAAAATGATAATGGAAACACATAAGGACTTCTGTTGCCCAGGCAAGGCATATCTCATTTTCCTCGAATTAACGGTTTATTTTTGTCGAGGAGTATGAACCCAATAAATTGTGGACTGATTTGAAAAGCCACTTCAATTTTGACGAAAAAGCATGTAAACAAACAACTTTCACTTTGTACAGAAACTAACATGAGACACAAAATGGATTCAGTCAACGAAGCTGCCAGATAACGTGTTCCCCCAAATGAACGACAAAATAAGCTCCATTTGGCACCCCTAAAATCCCTATAAAATCACTTTTTCGTGTGTAACTACAGTGGCGAAAGTGGCTGGGCTTGAATTCTTATTGTCACTGTAAACTGAAATGAATAACTCAGTGTGGTTAACAGCGCGTTCATTCCCTTTTCAAGACGGTCTCGCCCGAATGCGGCAAATTTCTGTTCCGTGGTTGCGGTTGATGCACGCAGATTGAGCAGCAATTTGCTAAGCCTATATCTACTCGTGTCCAGTGCATGTTCGAAATTCACAATGAAAAATATTTGTCATACCTGTTGTATGACTTTCAATCACAGTATGACATGTGATGACTGAGTCACATTCTGGCTTC
>LUCM01003713.1:6021-27633 GCA_008360955.1 Fasciolopsis buskii
ATCTAGGCTACAGTCTGTTGGCGCGTACGGTGAGACAACAAACAAGTTGTGTCTATCAGAGCGATGGCTATTTAGTTTGCATAAACCTCTAAGTCACACTGCGCGTAGCCGGCTGCCGACTGGGATCCAGTCAAGCAGTACTGCCCCCCCCTCTCACTGAGAGCCACATCAACGCCAGAAACACCAGAAGCTGCAACTTCAGGGTCCCAGAAGGATGCAGACGATACTTCACGGAAGGATCGGATGGCGGTGTCGGTCGGATAACAGAGACAGAGTCCTGAATGCGAGTCTCTTGGATACAACACACGTCGATGGCTAGGGGACCCATTGGACGGGCTAAATACTCTTGTTGACCGACACGGACCAGTGTTCGCGCATTGAATGTGGCTAGTTTGGAGGGCATCGAGGTCGAAGAAGTGCATCAGCAGGCGAAGGCAGATCCTGTGGGATTTGGATGCTGCCTGAAGGAGAACGCGAAAGAACAGGAACAGGATTTAACCCAGTGACACTACCACTGGCATGGCCAGCTGCAGATCCCGATGATGGAACAACGCGAATTAGTAGAGAGACAAAGCCACGTACGGTGGAAGGCCGCCATTGCTAATAAGAGATCATCTCTTCCCCTCAGCTAATGCTCCTTTCATATAAACCCATTCAGATGCAATTCCTCGTGGCATCCTGCGTGGTTCCTATATCGGAAGAACAGAAGTTAGTGGGGTTCCACGTAGAAAGGGCGCTGAAGGTGTTCGAGTGGTCGACATTTCGAGGTTGCACACATTGCAGAGGGAGTTATTCTTCGGGAACGCTTACTGGAGCTTTTGACTTATCCGTGTCTTATTCACAAGGCAGTGGGACGTTAACCCAAATCGGGAACTCTAAGTACGTGCATATTTATCATGCACTTCTCATCGAAGAGATGGGGGGGCGCGGTCTTGATTAGCCTAAGCGGATGCAGTATGGGATTTTAGTATTCATGTAACTCGTTGTAGATAATAGATGCGTACTGCTAGAGAGTACAGCTGCTGAACAGGAAAATGTTTAGGGTTCTCAACCAAAACCTTTGGTCCTGTTGAGAACCTGTATAGAAAGCAGAATGGGATGATTGAATGAAAGCTTATCTGCACTATTCTTTTCCTCGAATGAGTTGTCACCTCAAATCAACCGGCAACCTGAAGGACTAGGAGACTAATTCGTTAGGTCTGTACTCATTGATCTTCCAAGCAGGATAGGATCTTCAGCTTGAAATAATCTATCCGTTATGGCCCGCATGGTCGCGGAGTCTCGCAAGCTGTCATAATACATCAAGGTGCAGTCTCACCTTAACGGCCATCGACCCTGAGATTCAAATAGAGGCACGTCATTACTCCCTGTTTTTTGAGACTTGACTCACAAATAAATTCCCACATTGTTTCACTTCTCGCATTTTCCAATCGCGAAGGCCCAGTCGATTGAAATAGAGAGGTTGTACAGGCCCGTGTTGTATAGGTTTTCCCGTTTTCACTCAACCTTTCGTTGTCGTTCCTAATCTTTTTCGCATGTTTTCATCTCTGTCGCACCATTTTAAAGCTGTCAGACAGGACTGAGTGGTGACACAACAGGGATGAGAAACGATGTGACCAAACTAATTCTTTTGATTCACATATGAGTAACCATCGCTTTTCATGAAAACCCGTAGAGTCATCGCGTCTCCTCAGTCCTGATTAATTCGTTCCCTTGTACAGAGGGATTTCAAGAGTTTTCCGGATTCAACAATTTGTACCTCGCTTGTAGATGGACAGATACAGCCGATTTGGCCCAGGTATCTGATGGCCTTTAAGAAAACCTATCTCTATGATAACCTCTATTTCCATCGAGTGACCAGTACCTGCCTGCATTGTTTCGCTTGCAGGTGTGGGTGGAAAACCTATTGAAATAGACCAACTAAGCTGCTACCTAATTTGTTGTGCCAAATCGTCTAGGTGATCTTCTTCAGAGTGAATGAATAAGCCTGTTGGTTCTTAAGTCATCTCGATTATACTTGGATTTTGTATACCAGCCCTCATAATCAATCGGTATAGGTTGCAACTGCTCCTGAAACTCCCATTGCTGCACATCTTTCGACTGACCACTGACCGCAGTTCTTTCTGACGGCCATGATCGGCTGATGTCTCAAGGGCTAGTGCACCATATTGTTAGTGGCATCGGGATGAGGCGGATTTGCGACCATCCAACGGAGTGACTAAGGTCGAAGACAGCCGTTATTTTTCAAGCAAGAATGGTGTGTACTCTTGCTTAGCGTCTTCCGCCGCATGTAGGACGTTTTTTTACCTGCTCCCGACGTTCGCCCTGATCCTGAAAATTTTTTTGATAAGAACACCGATTGGAACTAATTTCGAGAATTAAGGCCCAGGAAGAGTTGCGAAGGTCGCTTGAATTTCGTGTTGGTGTGATTGCAAACTAGATGACGGTCAAAGCATGATCTGAGGTCATATATGTAGTGCATATCACCAGTGACCAATAAAAATGTGATCAATGTGAGTTCAACTCTGTGGAGGCAGAGGGTCCAGATGACCAACTGGACCAGGCTCCAGCTGAACGGATAAACTGGAGCCAGAAAACAACTTAAAGGAATGTCGGCACTGAACTTAACTTTCTTATTGCCGGATGTGAATAAGACGCCTTGTCAAGTGTTCACACAATTGCACTAGTGAAATTATGCTGGAATAGCAAGCTACAAGTTACGTGAAACCAATCTTCAACGGCTTTTTCACCTTAATGCAACAGCGCGGAAAGAATCAATCACCTCTATATTCGCGTCGACGGCTAATAATAAAAACCTTCATCACTGTAAAACTTGCTTTGAGAAAGACTACTGACGGTGGTCGTAACATTGGCGCATTACATCAACCAACAACGCTGTTACTAACATTATATCATTCACAATTAAAGTCCTTCATGAATCATGTGAATAATGATTCTGTGCGACCATACTTACGAAAACCAAGCATGTGACCGAAGCTCATCAAAGTAATTTGTCCGCTGCTCGGTCTATGTCCATGAGCTTACAAGGTCGAAAATACAATTTTGATGCTGATGGATATTCAACAGAAGATGAAGAACTGTCTAGCTTAAAAATTCTTCACTTTATATACATAGTTTTCAGTATGATGAAGTTATGCGCCTTGGAAATCCAATTCCGACCAAAATGACCAAGCTGCTTTTTGTTGGTGAGTGGTGAAAATCTGAGGCTTTAGCCTGATGATTTATATCCGGAGTAATGACAGGCCGGCAAACAACAGAACTATATTTTTCCAAAATCGATTGGAGATGGTAGGTTTTGAATCTTGACATTTAAAATTCACAATTAATTTCATTCAGCACTGAGACATCATGTGACCATCATCCACGGGCTTACAAGTGCATATGAAGCAAACCATGTGAATCCTACTTGGCACACTCACCGGCATACCGGGCGTTCTTCGAAAAATTTATTCAGTTGATTGGCAGTTTCCGACGGGGAACTGATTGATCGACAACGCGGATAGGTTAGTGCACACGTGAGACGCTTAGCCCAATCAACGCATCGCCAAGCGGTGAATGAAACAGACTGATTATGGAAATTGACTAAGACAGATTCTTTCGAGAGATCTGATTCCACATTCAGAGATGATTGTTTTTTCACCAGGAGACGATCCCATGCTGTAAACAGCTGACGTAAAGGTTGCTCATTCAGCTCCGCAAACGATAAACGCGAACGAGCGACCAGATAAGGTTGGGGATCATTTTCGGCCAATTCATCAAGGAACTGTAGACAAGCGGATGAACTGTTCATAGCGATTTTATACGGTTGACAATAATCCCTGGGAGCGGAATAACAGACAGTGGTGCATTGTGAACAATTAAGCGAGTAAAAAAAGGACCTCGATGAGAAAAAAAGAATGACTTTAACAGCCCGAAAATCTAGATGCCAAAATCAATAAGCCGAGGACCAAAGATGGATAACCCAGAAAGAAAGAAAGAAAGAGAGAAAGAAAGAAAGAAAGAAAGAAAAAAAGAAAGAAAGAAAAAAAGAAAGAAAGAAAGAAAGGGGAACAACACAATGGGAATTTGAGTTATTTGGACTGATTTGGTTTGTTGAGGCTACTGTCCATGTGTCGAAAACAAATCCCCCAAAGACAATTCTAGTAATTTAAAATTTAACGGGGACTGGGGAAATATTACAGAAGTCCAACATCAATTTTGCCTTATAACAACAAGATTGAATCATGAATAAGAAATTGAAGAAAATAATGCTTTGCGGATTGCGACCATTGACAACGCCTCAACAGGCACCACGACAGAAATGCCACCCATAGCCACTATATTTGTGTATTTTCCGGGCAAATTCAAATGAACGACTTAATTCTCTATAAGCAAAAAATTCCTGAAAACTGCTCATCTTTTAATGCACTACAAATTATTCTCAATCCCGAATAAAAAAAACTGAAATTGACCTGCTTATACTGAATTTCTGAGCTAAACTCAGCTGCGCTGGATTACTAAGAGGATTTGAAGGACGTGACACATTCATAGATCCGCGAAGTCAAAACACAAACCTTAATGTGCACTGAGCAGTTATAAGAATAGGGATTGAGATTAGCATGTTTGAAATTTAAAAGGAACACCAACAGAGCCTATTGAATACCGGAAACTAATTCGTGACCCAGGTGAAACAACCACCTTGGACTTTTCTTCTGAACGCAGAAAAAGCAGGTGATTCAAGTAGGACTGCACACGGTGACATGCTCGCTATGCGGATTTACTCTTCTAAAAATTATAACATTAATATTTTGACGAGATAAACAGGAGGGAACCAGCACACTGAATCCAACTGAGAAACAAAAGCAAGCCGGAGGACTTTGAAGTGTGTGGCGACCGCTACACTGACATACTTCCAGCACTTGTTTGAACATATGTATATGACTTGCCGAAATTCATGTAACGAATGTTAAATGAACGTTTTCTGATGAAGAAGGAGGCAGTAGTGCGAATGAACAAATATCTGGAATAGCGTTCCTTTTACTCGACAAGAACTCAAGCAGAAAAGCCAGCTGAAAAATGAACAGCCAGGAGAAAAATAGTGAGGCATTAGTGGCAACAGTGCTATTCTAACCTTTATAACCATAACGAACGAATAAAAAGTTATTAGAGGAATTGTCATCACATAAATCTTCGCAATCGACTCACGCTGTGGGTGGACCAAACTTCTGAGCCCAGGCTTTGGAACCTGGAAAGGAAAAATTTAAGCAGCATAAATTAACTGGCGTACACAAACGACCGAAGGAAACATACTGAGCTGTATCCATCATATAAAGCTGCTGATTATTAGATATTTGTCAAAAGTAATCAATAAGATTTCGCTATATGTTTTTATTCTTCAATCCTCTGAATGTAAAAAACAATCACAAAGTTATTTAATCGATTGTGGTCTATTTCATCCGAGTTCCACAGTTTCCGTTCGGCTTCCCACTGCAACACTGCTCTTCATCCCCGATCTGTCATCACTCAGTCCTGTCTGACAGCTTTAAAATGGTGCGACAGAGATGAAAACATGCGAAAAAGATTAGGAACGACAACGAAAGGTTGAGTGAAAACGGGAAAACCTATACAACACGGGCCTGTACAACCTCTCTATTTCAATCGACTGGGCCTTCGCGATTGGAAAATGCGAGAAGTGAAACAATGTGGGAATTTATTTGTGAGTCAAGTCTCAAAAAACAGGGAGTAATGACGTGCCTCTATTTGAATCTCAGGGTCGATGGCCGTTAAGATGAGACTGCACCTTGATGTATTATGACAGCTTGCGAGACTCCGCGACCATGCGGGCCATAACGGATAGATTATTTCAAGCTGAAGATCCTATCCTGCTTGGAAGATCAATGAGTACAGACCTAACGAATTAGTCTCCTAGTCCTTCAGGTTGCCGGTTGATTTGAGGTGACAACTCATTCGAGGAAAAGAATAGTGCAGATAAGCTTTCATTCAATCATCCCATTCTGCTTTCTATACAGGTTCTCAACAGGACCAAAGGTTTTGGTTGAGAACCCTAAACATTTTCCTGTTCAGCAGCTGTACTCTCTAGCAGTACGCATCTATTATCTACAACGAGTTACATGAATACTAAAATCCCATACTGCATCCGCTTAGGCTAATCAAGACCGCGCCCCCCCATCTCTTCGATGAGAAGTGCATGATAAATATGCACGTACTTAGAGTTCCCGATTTGGGTTAACGTCCCACTGCCTTGTGAATAAGACACGGATAAGTCAAAAGCTCCAGTAAGCGTTCCCGAAGAATAACTCCCTCTGCAATGTGTGCAACCTCGAAATGTCGACCACTCGAACACCTTCAGCGCCCTTTCTACGTGGAACCCCACTAACTTCTGTTCTTCCGATATAGGAACCACGCAGGATGCCACGAGGAATTGCATCTGAATGGGTTTATATGAAAGGAGCATTAGCTGAGGGGAAGAGATGATCTCTTATTAGCAATGGCGGCCTTCCACCGTACGTGGCTTTGTCTCTCTACTAATTCGCGTTGTTCCATCATCGGGATCTGCAGCTGGCCATGCCAGTGGTAGTGTCACTGGGTTAAATCCTGTTCCTGTTCTTTCGCGTTCTCCTTCAGGCAGCATCCAAATCCCACAGGATCTGCCTTCGCCTGCTGATGCACTTCTTCGACCTCGATGCCCTCCAAACTAGCCACATTCAATGCGCGAACACTGGTCCGTGTCGGTCAACAAGAGTATTTAGCCCGTCCAATGGGTCCCCTAGCCATCGACGTGTGTTGTATCCAAGAGACTCGCATTCAGGACTCTGTCTCTGTTATCCGACCGACACCGCCATCCGATCCTTCCGTGAAGTATCGTCTGCATCCTTCTGGGACCCTGAAGTTGCAGCTTCTGGTGTTTCTGGCGTTGATGTGGCTCTCAGTGAGAGGGGGGGGCAGTACTGCTTGACTGGATCCCAGTCGGCAGCCGGCTACGCGCAGTGTGACTTAGAGGTTTATGCAAACTAAATAGCCATCGCTCTGATAGACACAACTTGTTTGTTGTCTCACCGTACGCGCCAACAGACTGTAGCCTAGATGCAGTCAATGATACTTTCTATCAAAAACTGTACGACCACTTACGCACAGCAAGGCGGGGTGACGTCGTGATTTTGTTAGTGGACATGCTAGAGTATATCGTTTGTCCTTGAATGAGACGCTTCCAGGAGGCTCCTTTTGTCTCGATTCCTGTGGTTTTGAAGACGGGAAACGGTTGTTGACTTTGTGGTCAGACCATCAATTGTTTCTCCCTATTACGAGCTATACACGTTCCAATCGCCGGTACACCACCTGGCTTCCGCCTTCTTCGAGTCAGCCGTGGACCCAAATTGATCACATCACTATTAGCTACAAGTGGCGGGGCTGTCTACAGGAGTACCGGTTGCATCGCAGCACCCCTCCCGATTTCGACCACGCGTTGATGTGCACTAAGTTGTCCGGATGCTTTGTTGAGCGCTTGGTGAAAAGTCAGGATTGTCCCCACCTCCAAACACCAATGAGCACTGGTTGCTTATCAAGAATGCTTTGCATTCTGCTAGCTTAGCTAGTTGTGGCCTGACCCATTGCGTTGCAACACCCTGGATTTCTGCCATATCTCTGCGTCTTCATGAGGCAAGCCAGTCCATCCCGGCTGGTAGCGAGTATAATAAAGCAATGCTCGTAATGAGACGTGAATTCAATGAAAGCTTGTCTAGGGATCGCGAGATCTAGTGGCCCCAACGAACTTTAGAGACAAAACGTGCTGGTCACTCCTGTAGCTGCCATCACCTCCGGCTTTCCGTCAGTGATTTATAATGCTGCGATTTGTGTTTTTTTTCGTTTGCTAGACATTGGCCTATCCGCGTCAAGGATGCCCAGTGGCTTTCCGTTATTGGCTGAATATGTTCCCGGCTTATTCATCGTTTCCGATGTGAGGATAGGGTGCGCAACGAAGAATTGCGTCGTCATATGTTGGGTGCATACAGTCGTCGTCTGACGGAAATAATGGCTCTACGTCATTTTCGGTGGCTTGGACGCTTATTGCGTAGTCCTGCCTATCGTCTGCCTTTTCATGCTGTTTTTCCCATGCTGTGCATTGCTGGAAGAAGCGACGTGGCGGTCAGGTTATGATTAGGCTTAGCGGTATGAAGAAGTTAGTTTCAACTTTCGCCTCGGTTGGTTTGCTTCTTCGTGGTTAGGGCTCAAAAGATGAGGATTGTTGTTAGTTGGAACCGCTGCGAGATATGCTTCAGAATCGAAGTTACTTGTGATGCGCTGCTTGTGTGTAGAAGTCGTTCCCCTTTGCAAACCGAAGTAGACGGTTGATTTAATAGGTTTTAATCCGAATCTTTGAACAAATGATCTAACCTTCAAGGCATCAGCATAATCTACGGGTCCCGCAGCTCACTGTCGACCGGTAACTCGGTAATCAGTTTACTTAAAATTTATTGGAGAGTAAGAAAAAAAGATGTCTGAATGAAACAGAACAGAAACCTTGGAAGCATTGAAGCAGGCATTGATTGAGTTCCGAGCAGATCCCTCCGAAATCGGAAGCAGTTGATGCACTAAGACCACCAAGATGTTCTTCCACGGTAGCACTGGTTTGGCGAGTAGTACAGTAAGAAACAGAGCGTATGAGAGTGTCAACATCGGCAAAACATTGAGAAGAATCGGAGGCTGGTGCAAGAAGCTCATTACTGAACAGAAGAAAAAAGGATGGGTGAAAATACGTGATCTTGGGAAACGTCAGCACTCACAGGGAGTTGCTGAGACGGCACTCCATCGACTGGGACGGAAATAGTCCGCCGCGGATCTGGAAGACTGTTTTGTGGAACTTGCTGCTCTTGTGTCTCTTCATGTGCTCGTTCGCGTGAGCTGCTTCTGTTTATCAAAATCTTCCTAAGCAGTTCATCTACCTGTAGGTTTTTTCGCTCTTCTCGTACACAAGTATCTAGTCACCATTACTAAGTTGCTGCATATCGCACTTCTTTATTTCGATCTCTTTTTCTCGGACCTCCAAAATGTGGAAAACTTTCAGATTTTTGATCCACTTCTGGCAACAGCATCTTAATTTTCAGGAGTACCAATAAACTGGTTTCTCGTGAATATCATCTTCACTTTCCCCCGTTGTTGCCTGAGCTGTGTTCCATTTTATGTGCAGTAAGAAGATTACTTTCGGTTTTCATCATGGTCCCGTAGCACAGCATACGTACGGAGAGTAGACAAGTTACATGTAAACAGAAATGATTCGCGATCCCTTCACACTCCGGGCATATAAACAACATTGCGGTGACAATTTGCGAGCAGAGTCCTGAAGTAGGGGGATGAAGACACAGAAAAGTACCGGGTACGTATGCCTGATCGGCAGTAACAACCGCGAAACCGGTCGCGTTTCCGAGAATCGTAATTTATATGAAATAATTCACCATGTGATATGATCGCTCAACTCACCATTAAGAAACCATGGAAACACTACACAGCTGCTTCATCCTTGTTAGGAATTATCAGCAGTGTATATCCACCGCGCCCGAACTGAGACGCGAACCCAGGGCGAACGATTTTGAGTCGAACGCCTTAGAAATTGCGCTACCGGGCAAGCTCTCGACGGTTTGTTGAACCTCAGCGTATGATGTTGCACCTATCCGTCACTGATTTGCATGGACACGGACCGCTACTGCACAGCAATCGACCCCTATTGATAGATGACTTCTTTGCAGGTAGCCCAAGTAGTCTGCTCAAGTATGTGTTACAGATTATATAACGGAAAAAGTGGATAAAGAAATTGGGATTCCATTTCCTCACAGTGCCGAGGTTTGAATAACGTTATCCACAGATACTCAACATACAGCCATGGGAAGTGATATGGACTATCGGAAAGAAACTAAATCATGAAAAGAAACGCGAATTCCGCGTTCGTTCCTGAGGTTGGCCCAGCCCAAATGACAAAGAATTATCAACGAATAACGGTTATGATTCTTCTTTGGACTCCACGACGAACAGCTTCCATGCATATATATATATATATATATATATATATTAGAATTGAGAAGGCGTACTCTGAGTTAATACGTTTGTCGTGACGTTTCGATCCAAATTAGGACTTGTTGTCAAACGTGAATCATTGATTAAATGGGATCGCTAGTTCCCTTCGTTTTTTTCCACTGTCCGTTTGCTTGTCTCCCTATTCTGCATCGGGGTCTTGTTAAGATGACGTAATGTTTGCCAATCTCGACATGCCGATTGAACGAGTTATTCGAGTGGAGGGCTTCAAGAAGTAGCCGCCCCCCCATTCTGTTTGCCCGGCTGACTACCTTTGCGTTGATGGTGTTGACCTCATGGCCTGTTTGTGCACTGTGGCTCCATGTCTGCGAGTGTGGGTCAGCACGTCGTAGGGCTAAGCTATGTTCGTGCAAGCGTGTGCGTAATTGTTTGCTTGTCTCACCGACATACTGTTTGTCACATCCGAGGCACGGAATGGCATAAACTAACCCTGATTGGTCGTGCTGGTCTACGCGATCTTTTCCGTTGAATAGAGTAGAACTCAGGGTGCCGGTCGGTTTGTGGACGATTGTGACATCTAGTGGACATAGGATTCGTTCGACCACTTCGGATACTCCCCGTATGCATGGAAGTACCACGATCGCTTTGGTTCTCTTAGCATTTGCCCTCTGTTTTTTGCGAATACAGGCGCTGATGAAAGATTTTGGATATCCACTGGTCGCAGATAACTTGAACAACCTAGATTACTCTTGTTTCCGTAGGTGCTGTGTACTGCAGTGTGTCGGCTCGATGGAACAGGGTACGCACACAGATCCATAGGCGTGGGAGGTTTGTTTCGAATGCCTTTGTCTCGAAATGTTTCATGGTTGCGTCTGCTAACAAACCTGATAATGGTTATCCCATTGGCGTTCCTCTTATTTGTTTATATACCATCCCATTGAACTGTAGGTATGTTTCCATGCACAATTCTGTCAAATTCATTATATCGTCTGGAGACATTGCTGTTCTATCTGATAAGTAGAGGGTCCTTCTCCATAAGCCAGCGCATGCTGTCCAGCACCATTTGTCTTGGAATATTTGTGTACAGTGAAGTGACATCAAATGAGGCCATAGCTTCGTTTGCTTCTAACTTGAGGTCTTTGATTTGCTCCAGGAATGTGGCAGAACTCTTTGCGTCATTTTGGTCCTGTGGTAAGCATGGACGTAGGAGACTGAAAAGGTACTTCACTATCTGATAGTTTGGTGCTGTTTTTGATGCGACAATGGGTTTAAGCGGCACCCTGGCTTATGGACTTTAGGAAGTCTATATATCCTGGGTACGGGTCCCTCTGCAGGCTTTATTTGGTTGCACTGTTCATCGCTGATTTCCTTGCTTCTTCTCAAAGAGCTCATTGTTTGTTGGTTTTGGCTCGAAATTCTTTGACCGAATTCCCTTTCACTGGTTGGCAGATTTCGTTATCATCCATTAATACTTTCATCTTCGCTTGGTATTCGGCGTTGTCAGACCCTTTTATTGCGTCACCCTTGTCTGCGGGGAATATGACTATTTCTCGATTTTTCTGAAGTGGTTCTACAGCTTTGATTTTGTTATCAGGTAGGTGATACATTCGCCTAGGATGCACGAGTTGTTGACAGATTTTTGCCCGTATGTCTTGGCGCGTCTCTTCCGTTAGTGCGTGCTTCCGTAGTGCCGATTCAGTGGAGGCAATGAACGTGGGATGTTTGGCGTTGGTGTGATTGAATGCTAATCACTTCAAAAGCACGGACTTTTCGCTTGGTAGTAACTGGTGGTTCCAGTAACTGTAGGCTGGTTCGGCATATTGAGGTTTCGCCTGATTGAGCGCGGCATTTCTTAGTGAGTCTGTCCCTGACCTTTGAGCGGTTTGTGTTCGATGTGATTTCGATGACCGCTTTTATTCTTCTAATCCAGCTGGCATCTAATGTTTGAGGCATCCCGTTCGAATTGATTTTGATAGCTTTCGTATACGGATTTCCTGCGATGCGCGTCGTTGATCAGCTCACGATGCATCTGTTCGTAGTATGAATGTGCAATCCAACGGGGAAGTTCCGAGTTCACGTGCGAGTTACACTGGATACTTTTGGGAAGTGTTATTCCTGAGGCAGTGATGTAGGAAGAACAGTTGCCCACGGACATCGGCGGAACGCTTGGAATAGTTTTCCCATTTTCTCGAACAGTTGAGCGCATTGCGTCCAAAGGTTTCATTGATGAGTGAAAATATCTGCAGCTCAGGTTGCACATTTTAGAGTTGAGAAAGCGTATATATATATATATATATATATATGCAAACTATCGGAACTGCAATCGGGCTAGCTTATTCAGATCTCGTCCGCACAGATCTAAAAAGTGATCGAACAGACATGGGCATCGTTGCGCACACGTACTGCAGGGTGCGATGATCCTCTGTGCTTTGTTTTGTAATCAGCAAGCAGATACACGCTTGTTAATGACAAACACGTTTGTACCGAGTCCAAACATTTCTTTATAAATCAGAATAGTTCTGACGTAATACCGAAATTTGGAAGATGGTAAGATCAATTTCAAGTGAGACCAAGTAGAGAATAATGAGCGCATCCAGTACAATTGTTACTCAAAACACAACGGTTTCCCTGACACTGGCTCCGTCTTAGTGACTAGTGATGAGTCGTGCATACTAGACATCAAAAAGAACCACATTCTTCAGCCTGCCATGGGCATCAGTTGAGAAATTTATGGCTAAATGACCCATTTCTACAATTGCATAATTCTCTAGGAGATTGCGGCAAGCATCAAGACGTGCTCTGAAACACTTACCAGGTCGCACTTTGATAAACGCCTTGTCATGTTGCAGACCAAGTGAGTTCTGCACACGGCATTCAACCACCGAATCCTCAGTGACGTTGTGTTTTGTTTCTGTGACCACCTGGACGGGATATACGTGGTAAGACCAAGCAGAGACAATCAAGGATGGGGAAAAAATCCTGATTCAAAAGCAGTAAAACTCCACCACACAAGACAATGCGTGAGGTCAGTGAATGAATCAAAATTCAACTGCCGATGTGTTCACCAGGAAGTATTCGAAGAAACTACGTGAAATAATGGACGCAATACATTTATTTGCAAACCCATAAACACTTGACGTCTACTTATCGACTGTAGTCCGCAATATTCGGTTAATGACCAGCTAAAGAGAAGGGGAGAGCTGGAGCATATTTCGCTCACAACTCTGATCAAACTGAAGGAATGAAAGAAAGATGAGAACCACGTTTCGTCGGCATACAAAGATTCGTATTCGAATCCAAAAGAAGCGAAATGAGCAATATCGCGCAATCAACTGAACTTATAAGTTCTTGTATTGGTTAACGAGATCTAACAATGTAATTGTGTATCACACCTCGATCACATTCTCGATACAAAAGCGAGAGATTAACAGGATGAAAGGATTTATCTGGGATTGTAGGCCAGAGCCATGAAAACTTTTGTTTTTTATCCCAATCCGCAAAATAAAATAATAAACGCTAAGATACTATCAACCAAGCTGAAGATTTCATCGATGACTCGCGTTAGAGTGGAAAACGATAGCATTATTTTCGCGCTGGACAATGTCATCGAGCAGCAAACCATGCAATGGACCATAACCTCAACCAAAACAGCCGACTGCTAATGAATAAGTAGTGTATGGCTTATGAAGCGGTTCTATCGATGCACAATATTCCATGAAATCTTTTCAACTATTATCAGTTCGCGGTTGAACAAATCTTAAACCACTGGGTTTTTCCGGCGTTTCGCTGGAAATGCAGACACCAGGTGATGCACAAACCCATTTACAGTTCTGAATATCTAGCCAAGTGTCTGTTTTGGTGGATACCAACCCAACATCCCCCTCCCGCCCCCACCGAAGGTACGGACGGAACTTTTATTCTGGTCTGTTTGATTGTATTATTACTGCTCCTCCTATTTTGATAAATATAAACCATCCTGTTTTACAATCGTGATAAAACGGAACTAGCAAGCACATCTCGTATTAAATTTTCTGATAAACAGAAACTACGGCGACAAACAGATTCAACTGCACTACCGATTCCCGGAAGAACATCGCTAATCAGATTGTTCTCACCAGCAAGGTGCATTCTGCAAAATCTGCGAAAACGAAAGATAACGTACCACACGGGACAGCATATTAGTTCAAACAATAGCAACAACAAGGGCCATATTTCAGTACACACACACATGGCATTTCATATGATAATGATACCAGAAAAGCCAGTCGGATGAAATGATCTTTGCGTCACGGCCATAGATGAATAAGGAAAACGATATACACATTGACTGACCATTCTCCCGCTTTCAAACATACGTTTATATGTCGTGAACTGAGATTTTGTAACACCGTATTTTAAATTAGGCTAAGATCTCGGTATACAACAATCATGCATCGATAGTCCGAAAAGATCCCACAAATAGCGATTTGCATACGTGTGCCGTGGCGCATTAAATGTAAAAGGTGACTTGTCGACAATGGAGGAGATTCTCGATATTAGCGAAGTCTGTGACTCCCCATTGTCCTAATGCTACATAATGTTTGTTTGACACAAAGTCCGAAATCAGGACGTTTTGAATGTGATCCAATAACGTGGATAATAAGCATGACTCCACGATAGGATAGTGAGTAAACAGTGACCAAAGTATGAGTTTTTTGAGATGCGCGTCGTCTCTCGGTAGACTTCTGTTATGAGCTGCTCGCTGGAATTTAGGTGACTATAAGTCTTAGATATTCTTAAGCAAGGTGCCTTACAGAACGCGACAGAATCCGATCGGCATCCGCTGTCTTAACATATTGATTGACGAGATAGCTTATTTTCACGATTTTTTTACGGAAATAAAAGCGCATTCAACCTTGGCTTGAAAACTACCTACCCGATTGTTGAAGATCATTGTGTCCTTACGAGGCCCTGTCCCGGAAAATGAGCACGGAAATGTGTATATCGAACCCCAGTCTAGTGTGACATTTTCCACAGACTGTCGTAAAGATGCAGCGACTGAAAAAAGAGCAGGCACGGTATGACTGAACAAAGTGAAACGCGGCTGGTTACGTAAAAAGAATGAGTAGAATTTATTTCACTCATAGGTGACACTTTGTGCTTGGCCATATAACTGCATCATTTTAGAGGCCTGTGGTTGAATGACTGGAAGAGTGCGTTTTTTCAAATAGACTGTGTTCCGTGTGTTGGCTACATCAGCATCTTATCTGTGCCCACCTATGTAGATCCATTCCCTGTTCCCCTTGGATATTCATCCTTTTCTTGAAAGCCTGGGGTAGCTGTCAGTGAGGCTCGCCTTGCTGTCTAACGCTGAACAATGGTGATGGTGATGATGATGATGGTCGTGCTGGTGATGATGATGACGATGATGATCGAGAGAAAATTGCAACTTACTTGAATCTTCACTCAGTAGTACAACGTCGTTTATATATTCCAAATCAGACAGTTTCCTGTCTGAACAAATGGCATTCTCACTATTCTCACATGAGGACAGCTACTTCCACAACCATGAAAACGACGAAAGTGAAAAGAAAAGATGAGAGGGGGCAACGCTGATGAACATTTCTTGTGGTGAACTCAAGTGAAATATCGTCACAGACGCGAACCCGGTTTCGGTGGTTATCATAAAGGGATTGGATGAGTGAAGTGAATTCCTCTGGCACACCTATACTGGCATTCATCTTTCGGAGAAAATCGACTATTTCCGGATACCATTTTCAACAAGATCTTTGACGCTTAATATCAATCTTGTGACATTTGTTCAGTTGCGGTTGTTTTACCATACACTAGATTTGTCGCTTTCCAGAGTCTTCGCTTTTGAATCGCTTCAACTACTCGGTACCTCTCCATTGTGGCTTGCAATTTGCGTATTGTCGTATCGGTGCTACGCCGACGCCACAATATATGCAATGCAATTCTCCCATCCGATTGTTGGCTCAAGTCCTCTCTATCCTATCAACTGAGGGGCTTAGCCAATCGTTTCGACAATCGGAGTCACAGGGAAGACACGTTTGGGATCGCACATCGAACGTCTCCTATACACCCTTCAATGAGGAACAAAGTCAGAGAACTGCAGAATCGACTGGGTCGGGCGGTTTTCACGTCAAGAAAGGCAGAAAACGTGGGTAAACGGAATATGTGTCTATGCTCCAATATCTACTGCAACGTGAAAACTTGGTCAATACAACTCCGAACGAAATGGAAACGGGCTTGATCCTCACCGATACGCCTTTCGCGAATACTAGATAATCGGCGGAGAATAACGCCCGGACCAGTTTGGATTTGATGCTTGCCAAACCAATTCGTCTGTGGTTTTCACATTAGGATTTTGCAAATTTATTGTAAACCGATCCAATCGCTGATTCACAGCAGTTTTGGGGGATCTGTTCTTGCGCCGAAATTGATCCCAGTTTTTTTTAATTCCGACGTTACCACTTCGCCACCATCCTTGAAGGAGGATGGCGACAGCCCATCTAGTCCAGCAGTGGTAGGCCTTTTAAGAAAACCAAACTCTTTCATTACCTCCATTTAGAATAGAGAGTTGGAATTCACTTGGACTGGTTCACTTGAAAGCATAGGTGGGAGGCTCATTGTGGCAGTGGCCCAACCAAACTGCTACTTAAATTGCTCTCCCTAACGCGCCAGCCGACGGGCCTGAAATTGAACCAGTGTTCTATTGGATTTCTGAATCACCTCGCTCACGCTCGGCTTCTGCGAACCAGTATTCCTAATCAGTCGGTAAAGGTTGGGACCATTTCCGATGGCCGCAGTCCTTTCAATTTCCCTACATTTCCCTATCCATTACCGCTCCTGGTCAGTTGACGACCCGTGGGTCTACGTGTAAAGGTTTCTATGAAGCTCTGATCGATGATCTTAGTATTTATTCAACAATCGAGATGACACTATCCATTGACGTCATTTAGTAGCAGCACCGTCTAAACACTGGAAAAGTCAAAAGGGGTCAATAAACTCTCTTACGTGAATGTACCCCACACTCCCCTATTACAGGATTTTTTGATCCTGTTGTTTACCCCTTACTCTGTGCGAACAGTACTAAAATATTGTGTTCAGTTGTGAAAATCAATCATTCCAGATTAATACACCGCAATGAAGAAAATGCTCGCTATTTTTTTGAGATGCTCAATTCCAAACAACATAAACAAAGAACCCTAAAACTATACATGAAAAGCCCGGCGAAAATTACTTTTTTTCGAACTTCAATCATATTTCTCTATTCCAGCATGATTACACTGATATATGTATGCAATCAGTTTGCCATATATATATATATATATATATATATATATATATATATATACCCAACCTCTTCACATCCTAAACCATTCCAAGGGTTCCGCTTGACGAGTTAGGCGTTATGGAGGGGCGGGGAGGGGAAGAGGTAGTTTAACGGCAATTATGATCGAAGGATGAAAAAAAGGACAAAGAATAACAAATCGATCACTGATTATGACTCGATGATATCTGATTTACGACTGCTAGTCGATTTTTCCAATAAGCTCATCTAGAAGAGATTTAGGGGCACCCGTTTACTTGAAACCATTCATGGATATTGAAAGACACTGAGCTGTGGGCTAATGACTCACCTTTCAGAGACAACTAATGGGTGAGCGGGACGGTTATCAGAAAGTAGGCTGAAGTCTCTGGCCCAAGAAAATTCTAAAGTGTGATAGCGATTTTCGAAGATGGAGAAAATGGTGTATATTCAGCAAACCATAACCCCAGAAAAAGTTACGATTGCGGATTCCAAGAAAACCACTCAGTGAATGTGACAAGTGCTTTTCGCACCATCTACAAAGTTAGGAGCGGACAATCAAGAACTGTCAAGTGTCGCATCTTGAACACAGCCGAAGCCGTATCTATCCGTTTGTGTAACCCCCCTCTATGCGCTCAGAAACAATTTGTCCAGACTCTTAAACTTCCCTGGCCCACTTGTCATTATCCAACAAGTGGTCTACAACCTGATCGTATGACAAATTGACCAATTACACATACACACAAACGCATTCTTAGAGCTGTGAACTGATGGGAAGATGTTAATTTATTTAGCCGGTCTGGTGGAAGAACTCGATTTTGACGAGCCTTGACTCTATTCTTCCCATTCGTGTTCTATTAGCTAAACATTCGTGATAGATATACGGATATATACATCAAAGAAGAATACACCAACCTGGGAAAATCTAAAGCGTCACAAACAACAGCAGCGGCCACGGGAAACGGATCAGAACGATAAGCATAAACGCGTAAAAAAAACAAAACTGACCCATTAAGGATATGCTATACACATAGGTTTCTCTATCCAAAGATCCCGGGATAAAGGCAGTGCATATATATATGTCATTGGAGTCTTCAGCACGAACGCGAAGAGTGAGACTACCATTTGGATTGATCCACCGATGGCCTGGAACAGGAGTCAACTCTTTCAACTTGAGCATCCAAGTGCGGCTACGCGCTGGGCCAAGATCAGGCAGACCGCAGGAAAACAAGACGGTGTCATTTATTTGTTTGGGTATGGTGAATACTGTTGGTTTTCCCGTCTCGCCTGTGGGACGAAGTTCTATACCGACAGGGTAAGTACCTAGACGGGAAAGACAGTAATGATTTCTCATATTAAGTGACATTTTTCGGAGAAAATTATATAAATGTATGTATATTTACATTGAGCATACATACGCCACAATGAACCGGCTTAATACGTCGAAGATTAGATACGTAATATTTTAATGGTCTTCCCATTTCATATTTTTTATTTCACGAAAACTAACTAAGAATCGTGTCCCAACGATCGCATATGGGTAAATAAAAAGACGGATGTACTCCTACTGTCAAGCAGAGCTGCGTAAATCATGTCCGCCGACAATGGCGTTCCGTTCAGCTTAAACGGCCAACAACCTTCGCTCGACGCGCTGTTTCGCCTGCCACCTCGAAACATTTGCCACTTCAAAGACGAGAAAGATCAACTCTAAGGCGATCAGCTGAATAACAATGTAGACGAATGATTCTGAGTGCGAGAACGACTGTAACTGTCGTATCGAGTTATATCATCTATTGTCGCCTACTATTATCTAGAGGGATCTCGTGTGTCCCTAAGCGGCAGTTTAACTGGACCTGCACGAGCCAGTCCGCTAATTAGAACATTCATACCATTTTTACCATGTGATTAACCGACCACCAGGAGCCGATTTCCGATCACTGTCTGCATATATATATATATATATATATATATATATATATATAATATATATAATATATATATATATATAAAGATCTGTTTTTAGATTAAGTGCCACCAGGACTATGAAAAGAAAAAAAGCGTGGGGGATTAAAAAAAGAAAAAAAGAAACACTAACTTTCCCAATCACCACTTCCACATCATCCGTTAACCATAAGGATCTATGATTCTGTGGATACCTATGACACTTGACCCCATCATCTTAATGCATCCAAATTCATTGATAAGTCTGAAGAAAGGACTCTAGGACCATGCATTTTATATGCCTAACCCTTGGGATTACTGGAAAAATTCTCCCACCACAGTTTGCCAATGCTACAAAGAAAACGATGTTCAAATGCAAAAGGTCTCCGAACATCTCCGGTACGCAACGACCATGTTTCTCAGCGACTAAGCAGCACCGACCACTGATCGACAACCGGATTTCACGCCGATGCCACGGAAGTCTCACGTTAGCGAACGCGAATCAAGCATTCTGTATATGTAACTGGTGATATCATAGGCTCTTGCACCGCTGAGGTTTCATGAGTCTAGGCATGCCATTTCATGTGGCGTCCCGAGAGCAGGACCGACGAACATCCAACAGAGCAACTGTAGTCGAGGATGGTCGCCGTGTAGAAGGCACGCACGACCTAGACTATCACGCGACGTCTGCCACCTCGTAAATGGTATCTTTCGATGTTCACTCGGACCTTAGGCACTTCCTTGTGAGGACAACTGTGTTGAAAGCACCGTGAGGAACTCAAGTTGACGATTATCGACTACAATCAGCTGTGCATGACGCGTGGTCTTTGTGCCGAGGAGACCGTAGACTAGACGCAAACAAAGCGAGCAAAAACCAAAGTATGATGAGTGCACGGATGTGGACCAACATGACTGACTCTGTTGTCATTTTCTATCGAATCAGAATGATTGAAAGATTGCGTTTGTACAATTAGACTGCGTTCCGTTTGTTGGCTACATTAGCATCTTATCGTTTCCCACTTGTGTAGATCCATTCCCTGTTCCCCTTGCATATTCGCTCTTTTTTATAGAACCGTGTAACTCTGGGGAAAAGGCAGCGGTCAGTGAGGTTTGCCTTGCAGTTTAACGCTGAACGATGATGCTGATGATGATGATCAGTTAGAGGTAGTCCGTAACTTCAAGTCTTTCGGGAGTCTGGTCACCTGGCAGAGATGTTGGGGAGGTCTTGTCATGAATTGCGAAAACCAGAGTAGCGCTCGCGAATCTGCGACGCATGTGGCATCACCATGACACCCGGCTTTCCGTCAAGGATAGTTCGTAGTGTTTTACTTTAGGTTTGAGAGACCTGGCCCATCCATGTAGAGGATGTCGGCGACTTTCTGTTTTTGACCACCGAGGTCTCCGAAGCATTGCTCGAGTCTGATGGGAACATCGGGTGAACAATAACGAGATGTGCCGTCGTGTGCTAGGTGCCGGCGGTTGTCCTCTGACTGGGATAATCGCTCCATGTTGTCTTCGATATCTTGGACACGTCTAAGTTTTTGTGCTCTTTTTGCACGTGCTAGGCAAGGCTGGAAGAAACGACGCGGCGTTCAGGGCGATCTCGTATAGAGGGATGAAGAAGTTAGCTTCGGCTTTGGCCTCGAATGGGGCTTCTTGCCTTCCTGGTTCGGGTCCAAGATATGAGTTATTTTCAGATGGAGTCGCCGGGAGTTATGGGTCAGAACTAAAATCCTTGGCGCGGATGCTCTTTGGCCTGCCTTTAGAACTCAAGCCACTAAAAATATCCGAAAACAACCAAAAAATCACGAATTATTTGCGGCGAAAACGCAAAATACAGTCGGTTTATTGTAGTTCATTATTCCGCCAGTTTTGCCACTTTGTGTAAAGTTCCATTTAAGTGCATATGCGTTGGCACACGGTCCGTTTTCAAGCCGTAGCATATGCATGCTAACCTTTGTCCCACTGTATTGTCGGCTACCCCGGTGGAAGTTCTCGTATTATTCACTGCTGATTATGGACTAAGGTGGCTCTGCGCTTCGTACCTTTCTGCGATCACAACGACTACACATTGCCGCGGTGTGACGGCTTCCGTGCCTCCATGACCCAACGAGCTATACAGGATGGCTTATCTCAAGCCGAAGATCCAATCATGCCTGGAAGGTCAATGGGTAGAGGCCTGACGAAGCAGTCTCCTGTTCCTCCAAGTCGGGGTTGATCTGAGTTAGCAGCTCAGTTGCGAAAATGAGTGGAAGACTAATTGATCCAAGTAGATGGATTTCCACTCAGCTATACCCCGCTGCCTTGCGGTTAGG
>LUCM01003716.1:13371-25081 GCA_008360955.1 Fasciolopsis buskii
CTATTGTGTAACTCTTGACCTTATTTTTTTTCGAATGCTGAGCAAGCTTAAATTCCTCACTTTAGTTTGGCTGTTGCTTTTTTTATTTCTATTTCCTGTGTTTTAATACCGTAAGTCTTTTTGTTTTTCGCCCACTCTTTCAATGTCGCGATAATGACTTAATCTCTTTGCGCGGCCCACTTCAGTCGCCTTGGCTCACCTTTATCCTTGATTCAATCCATGATCCTTACAAAACTACCAGTGTTGTACTTTTGACCATCCTTGATTATTAGACCTTAGTTAACGCAAAACACCCCATTTAACAAATAATTATCTTCAGACTATAAATACATGCATAATCATTGATAGTATACTTGGCAAAACAATTGTTCCCCTGTGGGACAAGTGAGTTTGTTATCACTTACGAATTTACAATGGGATAAATCTTAAGACTTTTTAACAAAAGCTCAAAGTTTTCTTGTTCCAGTAGGGTTTCACTTTTCACGTTCAAACGCGTCTATCTAGACAACCAAGGTCACCCACACTTAACTGGCGCTGTTATAGTCTAAAGGCAGATATAAAAAGGGAAGCCTGTAAATAAGTTCGGGAAGTATTCGAACTTTAAGGATATCAACAGTGGAAATTTTTTTTGCATCACAATCGGCGGCATCTGTGTATGTAACTTGAAATGCAGTAGGCATTTAGGTTCGAAGGACGTGTTTTTTATATCTTGCAGTTCCGAATAGTTTTAGGCGATATGCATAAAGGTTGTGATAATTGTTCTCTCGCGGGCTACTCATTTTTAGAAAATTGAGGTTTCATCTCCAGCTCGTTAGCAACAGTAGACTTGTGTTTCGCATATCGCACATTAGGTCTCATCGACATTTGACAATTAAATGTCGTCTCTAGGGTAACTATTAGGTGATTTACGTTTCCTAGTCGAACCGCTACGCAATGCGAATGTGACATACTGTTCTTAGCCATCCTGTCTCCCTTGGTTCTTTCTTGCTATGCCCATTCTTGCGAACTTGTAATCCACCAAAGCGACAAAGTAGAGTTTTGTTTCCGTTATTCTACTGTATAGTGGACTTACGAATCCGAAATGATACTAGATGTTCTTCTCAATGCCTTTTTAAATATAGAAAATGAACTTCCAAACATGGGTATTTGTGGTTTTACTTTTTCGGATCCACTCCCCTCCGCCCTCGAGAATGTTACTGTAGAGGTTTTCTTCCAAAAAATTTAGCTTGGTGTATTGAAACTTCAGCGTTGGTGAACGGCCATAATCTGGCTGCAGTCTCGTGCACTGGGGCATCAAGAACAATTACTACTGCTTGCGCTTTGTCGTGTCTTCACGGAAACATTACAGCAGTGTAACGTAGCGCACACAAATGACTGATTAGCTTTTATTGATCAAGTGATTCAGTTAGCCCCTCTTCGTGGCCTAGGATAAATCACCAATCTTTTCTGTCTCTGCAGACTTTATTTCATTATTTCGGTATGGCCTCATTTACAATATACAGATAACTACCTGGACAGACACGTTCGCGAACATTCAACTCCTTTTCAGACCCACATCAAATGATGATCAAATTTGATTCATAGAAATTTGCTGCTTATCTTTTTTGCTCTCCGCTGACTGTTTAGTTCCAATAGTTTTATAGGGACTCTATGATGCAATTATTACTATTGTTTAAACCGTGTTGGCGAACCACGTCGTCTAGACTCAGAAAGAGAGCTTAAGGGTTTGTGTAAACATTGCCTATTGATATGGAGGAATTAAACGGGTGAACGAGGATCACCGGGACTCGGATGGCAGATGGTTCCTAATGCTTGTGCACATCTGTTATACGAATGAACCTTATGCATTTGTTGTTTTGACTAAGCGTTTTAAGCAAAATTTTCCAGAACTTATTTACTCAGTCGGTTTTGTCTATTTGTTTCTTTATGTATAGATCCGTTGCACGACATGGACTTGTCGGAAGGTCAGAATCATCGTGTACCGTTTGATTTTTTTCGAGACTCAGAAATGGGGAGGCTATTTACAATCCAGCTCCCAGATCAAATGTTACCCACGGTACGTATTGTTTGGTGATGCTTTGCTGTTCTCCGTACGAACTAAAGCTACGGGTATCTCCATCAAGAAAACCCGTAAACCTGTGATCGTGCAAGGTTGTTGATGTCAGCGTTTTCGTCCGGTTTTATGTCATCAATGTGAGTCTTGAAAATTGCCTTATTCTCATATGAGAATATCGGCAGCAGACTTTCGCCAACTAAAATACAACACGGGAAAAAGTATCGCAAACCAAGGACCTGTTGGGCAGTTGGTGAAATTACGCTTTAAACTTTCTAAGCGGAATTTGTTGATAGAGAACTGGTCTGGTTCATTAGCTTATCTTATTACAGTGAAAGCATCTGCAAGCAATTCACACAAGATTTTTCTTTGCCAGGTACATTTTCTATTTCCTTTTTTGCTTTACTAATTAAACGACAGTCCAAGGAGGAGGCTTTTGCCAACTGAGGGCTCTCAAGTGGGAAGGTTGACCGTCGCCTTCAGGAACCATCCATGAGATGAAATACTTTCCATCACAGAAAAGATGTGTTCGACTTTTTGTGGACTTTAATGTTGATGTTGCACCGTCTAACCACCAAGGATGAACCTTTAGTGCGGTGGTAGTTGGATTATTTTTCCAAATGGATCAAATCACGGCCTTATTTTTCGTTTTTCTCTTCCATGCTTTACGCATGAGTTCAGCCAAAAGAACATGCAATATAACCACTGGGCTCCACTACAAGGAGGGGGGGGAAGTCAGTAACGGTGACTGAAATTTCGAGTGGTATAGTACCATATATGGTCTTAACTGGACAGATACGGTAGCGAGTCGCATAACTGTCTACCAACAAATTGATCGGAGGACCTTGTACTCGATCCTCTGGCTTTTTCTGGAATGGCGGTCGCCTGATGCACCTGAGCACCACTGCTTCAATAAAATCTTTCTAGGCCGATAACGAATCAGGTAAAAGTAGATCACCGCCAAATTCAAATTCGAAGGGCCCAGTGATGGCTTTAGTTTTTTCTCCTCTGGATGTTTTTGAATGTCTTCTCTACTAATATGCTACAGTTTCGTATTCTCGTTTGCGACGAGTACAACGGATTCAAGTTTCATGCGATTCTGTCCAGAATGATGGATCATACCGGTGCACCGCAATGGTTATCGACGCAAACCCGGTTGGTCGTAGAACGTCCGCCTGATCCGGCTGTTCGCACCAGTTAAGAGCGCAAATGATCAATCGAGCTATGAACTCTAACGAACAGCGATGTCGATAGTCAAGCGGGCATTGCGCTTGGCAGCAGGTTTTTGCCTGCGGTCCTAAATCCGCTGTCCATCGAAGATCGCATTTCTCAGGAGAGGCTAAGTGTAATGAAGCAAAGCACTTCCTAACTAAAAGAAAAAGGTTTAGATACGTCGACATTTACAGTGCCAAGTGACTATAAGCATTAAGAAGAACAGTGAAAACTTATGGCTTGGGGTAGTCGAAAAAAATGGTAGTAGCAGCTTCGTCGGGTTACAGTTCAAGGGGCTTCAGCTTATACGCGACACCGGTGGGTGGCGAACTTTGGTTAGTGAAACGATGTGACAAAAATGGGGAGCCCAACCATACAGCCAGTAAAGGTTCAACCATTCGGATGAATGCTTCAAAGGGCAGTTTATCTGGCGGCACTCTGATGTAGTTACCGCGACGACCACAATTGCAAAGTACTTACCTCCTTGCTCTGTGGCATTTGGAATGATGGGTATATTCTGTTATCATACGGCGAATAACGGATAGTCCATTTCAAAGAAGGGGATGTGCAGTGACTGCAGCAGTCATCTCAATTTGTTTAACTCCGGCAGTTACCAAAGTCTTGACTTCGATAATCTTGCGCTGCCTTACACCGATCCGCGAGAGTAACATCCACAAAATGCAGGCCAGATTTCGCCTAGGTCGAGGTTGCGTCGACCAGATTTTTTATCCTTTGCCAGTTACTCGAAACGCGCTACGCTCGCCGTCGCCCGATAATCGTAGTTTCTTCGGCTAGAAAGGTACCTTCGATTCCGTTGACCGAGCAGCGCTATTCAGTGCTGTGCACCGGAAGTGTGTCTGAAAAGTTCATATATCTCTTACGAGCATTGTACTCGCACACATTTGATCGCGTAGGGTGAACTAGCAAATTCATTTTAATCAACCAGTGGCGTTTGACAGGGATGCTCCATCTCTCCGCTCCTGCTTAACGTTTTCGTCAACGAGGTATTGAAGCATAATTTAGATGTTCAGTATGTAAACGCCGAATCAGTAAATTGAGATAAGCTATATAGCGCCGATCTGCTATTGCACCGAAATTGAAAGGTCGTGTTTGCTGTGCTGCAGTGCGCTCAGTCCTGTTGTAGAGTTGCGAGACACGGAGTTCACGTGTTGAAGATGTTCATCGATTTGTCAATACCCCGACGCCAAATCCAACGCGGTAAAGTATTTCGCACTCACAGAGCATCGAATAAGTCCCCCATGATCGGCAAGGGTAAGGAATCCCGTTTGGCCATTAGGTTCGATTGTCGATAGTCAACACAGCTGCAATTTTCCATCCTTCCCCCTAGCCAGCATCACTGGAGTAGACCATGGGAACTGTGATGATTGGATTACGTTGTTCCCCAACATATCCTCGATAATATCTCTGACCTCTACTTGATAATGTACGGGTACTCTCCTAGGTGCTAACATGATGGGTCTGGTTTCCTCCGCGTCAAGTCGGTGTCTGGTGATACCTGTTCTGCCCAGTTTCTCGCCGTCTCACACAAAATTCCGTGTCAATTCCGTAAGCTCCTTGTTCCCTTCAGTGTATCCGCTATTCGCCAACAATTTTCTAAGCTGTCGTTTACGCACCCTTTCAGACATGTAAGACCCAAATGTCGGACTCCTCACTTCTTCCCGTTTCGCCTTCCACATACCTCTGACCAACATGTAATATTTTGTTCGCTAAATCTATGACACTCGCACTTCTGTAGTATATCGTGGCCGGTTATGAAATCATATGATACATCCTCTACCGCCACTACTGGTTGCTAGTGAACCACTTTATCCAGTTCTAGAGCCACGACCTTCCTTGCACATAATTTCATTCCATTAACAGCTGACAACGCAAACTCGCGTGGCGGTAATTCGCCATTATTCCAACGTCGCAATCCAGCATTCACAAGATTCCGCGCTGCTCCAGTGTCTACCCAGCTCTTTAGTTCAACCCTATTTACTTTTTCCATGGTTCCGAATTACTCGAATAAACAAAAACAGTGCGAATAGTGGATCTGCCCTTTCTCGTCAGTTTCATGCGACCCGTTGGATGCCTCCTTCCATTCATTCAGCGTCCTGATCCGCTTCTCCAACTGTGCTTTCTCGTACCTCTTCCGTAACTGCACTATGTTTGCTGGAGGCCGGCCCACTGGTTCACTCTATCCGGAGCCCGTCGAGCTTTGCGGTTAGCTCCGGGCTCCATGGCACTCAGTCTCCGGAGCCTAATTACTCTTAAATCCTAGTCTATAACCCCTTTCCTAAATGCGTTATCTTCAGTAACCCGGTCGTACGCCTCAAAGGACGACAAACTTATGTTGATATCTGGTTGTTCCTCCGCGGAAAAATACTTGATATACCGCCCCACTTGCTCCTCACAGTATGCAGAATCCCCCCCCCAACAGAGAACTTGTCTGCCGCGGCTACTGACATTCTCGGACGGTTTTTCTGTAATTCTCTTTGGTCCAGAAGCTGGGTAATATCCTCGACCGCTCTGACTTGTGGTTTTTCACTGCCACCATCCTCAATTATTTCCCCTTGCTTCCTTTGTGTAATGTTTTTTCCCAGGTAGCAGCACCAATTCGTTGCAGCCAACAGGGAGAAGACGGACTCGCTTAAACGAGATTTATCACAAGTGGCATACTAGAATAAGAATACAGTAAAATTCGGAAATAAAACTGTCCTTCACTGTGTTCCGGCCGTTTCTCCTCGTCAATGCAACTCACTGAAACAGAAACAAGGATAATGTTATCCGACTGATCGTGCTTTTCGCTGCAGTTCCCAAATGCTGTAACACGGCTTTGAACGTGCCTGGTCTTGGTTGTCATGTTTACTGAATCTGACCATGAAGAATGAGAGCCTGACTGAAGATGCAAACACCATAAAATTAGTACGAAAAACCTTACGACTCAGGCTAAGTTAAAATTTTATTCGGTAACAGGCCCATTCGTTTTGTAGAGCTTGTTCTTTCTGTCGCTGTTCCACTGTTTAAAGTACCTCTTTCTGGAAACAAACGAAATTATTTAATCACTTAAAGATGCGTTGCTAAATATTTGTTTAAAGTGATAAATGAACAACGTGGAAGGAAATATTTGCAGATTTACATAAACGTGAACCGAGTTCATTTGAGTGTAGCTCATTGAAAGTTTGTATTGTTTTTGTGATAATGGTGCTTACCACAAGCAGACACCAAATTCCTCGTTACCTCATTGTAGAGGACAATGCTAGGATTTTGAGAGCCCAAAAACTTGGATTTTCTGTGACGAATCTTACCGGTTGTGTTAACGTAAACAAGAGCTCGATTAATCCGGTAATCTGCAGGGAAACGTTTACGAGAACGGATCGTGGAGGTCGAAAGCCCATTACCATGAAACTGGAGGCCAATTTAATTAATATCATCCTTAATAACCGTGTCGAAAGTGCAATAAAAAAGGGACGAATCATCCAATCATTTCTACTCTCTTCCGTGAAGGATGTTGAAGAAATTTAGATTGCGACAGGTGACATCTGATATTAAGTCGGCATGGAGCGAGCAACACAGGAAGGTGCATGTTGACTTCGCCCAGGAATCCAAATCGCGCCGTGCATCCTTCTGGAGGTCAGTTTTTTCATTGGTGAATGTTTGTTCTCTGATGAGTCTTGGAAAACCCATAGAACGTTCGTTTGAGGAAGAAACCTCTCAAGAATACTTGTCTCATAGGTCTAAGACTTCTCGTATTCATCGATACTTCTTTTTTCGGCCGGAATAATACATGGACAACCTTGCGGCTGGACCTCCGACGAAGGTCCAATGAACAGTGTGAAACTTACCTCTAAGGTGATGAAAATGTTCCCTGATTTCAGCAAACACGTCTTTCGGGAAAGTGACAATCTTCCAGGACAGTTCCCCATGTCACATTTCACGAGTATTTAATTAATGTATTAACTCAAGAGTATTGGATTTAGTGCTGTTTCCTTTAAGATTGGTACAGGACCCCAAATCTCAGGTCCAGTTTGTTCGGCTGTCCCCTAATAGTCCATATGTATATAACGTTATTGAGAACTTATTTTCCGTTGTAAAAAAAGTCATCGACCTACCCTTGCATTGGTCACTGTAGTCCTACGTGTAATGTGCAATGGAGCGCAAAATCGATAGTGGCTTCAGAAGAAAACTGGAGGACTCCACGCCAAAAAGATTGGAAAAAGTACTCAAGACCAAAGGAGGAACTATTGGTAGTATAAAGGAACATCATAACTCCCAAATTACCCACATGATTTCGCTGTAAATCAATTCTTTTTCTTTCTCACTTATAACCTTTTATAATGATGTAAGTCGACTAACTGTTGCAAAACAGTGATCTCTGTTAGATTTCCTTCATGCTTGCTAGCTGAATGCGTCCTGACCACATGAGTTGCCGTTTCAAAGCTTCGTTACTACGAGCTGATTCCGGGAAACAAATTTAAGTGTCTAGTTATGTGACGCCATGAACGGGTACGAAGAGTGTCACTCAAGAGGATGTCGCGTGACAGATGAGAATGTTCTTCGTAGGCTTCTTTGTACAGGCCTTATGAGATCCTGCAATGCGTGTTCGTTAAGGAAGCGTTTAACTTGATGGTCATCCATTTCTTGCATTACTAGTTGCCAAAGGTTCCACAGTTTCCTGCCCTTTCGTGAGCGGCGACAAACCGAAGACAAACTAGTCAAGGAATACTACTGCGGTCCGGGAGGATGGCACGACATTGGGCTGTTCACGTCATGAAGAAACTCCACATGTACTGTCGGCCTCACTGTGCCTCGTAGATTTTCTCTTAAAATTAGTGTTTTCCTCACCCTACGTCTGCATCTTAAAAATGTTAAATTTGTATCGGTGATGTTATTTCTCATCGTTTCTTCCTCATGGCTCACTGCATATTATGACCGGTATTCCAATCAATGAGTGCTACTCCGGTCATCACACAGAGCGATGTCAAACTAAAATCAAAGGTGAAGGTGGTAGGTCGCTTTGTTTGATTGTCGTTATCGTGCTTCTTGCTACATCTCGGCCTAAAAGGCTATCACAGAACGTAACTCTAAATATCAAAGTATTTGTTCCTGCTGAAATGCTAGGGCTTCCAGATGTTGTGAGTTTCCTTATTCATGTTACAGCTTGTTTTATTTTTACTCATCGGTAGAGTGTAAAGCACCTAGTGGACCGTTTAAGATTCAATTGTTTCCATTGTCGCTGATTTCGTACTTTCACACCTTTTTGTAGGATTTTGATCAAATAAAGGAAGGCAGCTTCGGCAAAATTCAACTTCTGGATAACCAACAAGTTCGCCTAGTCGTCGGCAGTGCCACGTTCGATCTCATCAGTCCACGAGCACTCAATTACAATTCAGTACGTGTGTTCCCGTGTTTTGTTTGATCGTTCTGCTCCACTTGATCAATGAATGCTGTTGCAGACACACAATGGTGTCATTCGGTTCACTTTCGCTTTCCGGCTTTACGTTGTTTTATTTTATCATTTGCTTTTTTACTGTCGTGGTGGAAAGCAGCTCCGCCATTTCTTGGCGCACTACCACAGCATATCGCCGATGGCACCGCTCACTCTGCCAGCTATGTCGACATCATATTTTGCAGTCTAGGATCAAATGGTTGTCCATTATGTAGTGGGGTCGCCTCAAACACAACTGGCCCCGTCGACTGCCGGTAGCTGACCATTCTTGTCCCCTACAAAAGCGGTTTCGCCCAACTTCACTTTAGCTCTCCTCCAGTTTGCAGCCCTAGAGTCGCTGGTCTACGACATTGTTTTTCCTTCAATTTTGATTATCAGAAAAGTCTGCGGTTTTCTGATATTTTAATGTTCCCAAACCACCCGGTTTGGATAGCATCTCCCTTATCACCCCGAAATACGGTGACCCTACCTACGCCAATAGGTATCGTCTGATCACCTTATTTCAGTGCTTTAAGTTTCCAAAACTGTCATCTTGAAACTGGTTGTGCTATTCCGTTGAGCCTAAAAGTTTGTTGAATGACCCTCATTTTGGCTCCCACCCCCGTCGTTCTACGGCGCCCTGCTGGCTGTCATCTATTTCACTCATCATTTGGACTTCAAATCGATTCCTGAGTAGATTTTGAATGGGAAAATATACGGCGAATCTAACTGAAGTGGTTGCCTCAGGCCTTCATGCTTGGGATCCAAAAGACCCTTGGGATACCGAAGGATATGGCGGGGAACTATGAACGATGTTGATCCTGTTGTCATTTTTTCGTCAAGTCGGAATGGTTGAACGAAGTACGTTTGTGCACTTACACCATTTCATGTGTTGGCTGCTGCGGCGTCCTTTTCTTTTCCCACCTCTGTAGATCCATTCCCCGTCCACCTCGTACATTTATTCCATTGCAGCGTGTTAAGAAAGATAGGGGTCACTGGGGCTTGTCGTACAATATTTGACGCTGAACGAGGATGATAATAATGATGTAGATTTTACATCCATTGTTCTCAATCTACAATCAGATCCACCGAAATATACGCATATTGAATTCAGCAAATTTCAGAAAACCGTCCTATTTTTTGATAAATGATTCTCTAGTGGAAAGAAAGCTGTCAGTACGATACATCCTAATTAAATGTAGATGTTGAATAGCAGACATGAAAACTACGTTCAAGATAAGAAACTGGCAGTTCTTTACAGGAAAATGCTCTTGCTCGGTGCTAGCAGCAGAACATTACCGAACCACAGCATGGCCCAATGTTTCTCGAATTACCGATCAGAATTCTATGGAGACAAGAGTTACTCGACATGCAGTCTAATTACCAAGTAGCAGTTGGTAACGAAATACTAAAATCAACAATGCATGTAGTTTACACTCCTTCCTTATTCAGGCTCGCTTTCTTTATTGGACTTACCCATGCATTTTTCTCCATGTTGATTTCAGTTTATGTCCATACGTAGCTCTCGCTAACGGTTGGTTTTCTATCGCACTGCTGTGCTGATCTACTTTTTTGCAAAGCTCAGTTCGCCCTATTTCTGATTACGGCACTTTTATATTAGACGGAAATCTCTCCACCACTCTTTATTCTCCACCGGGTCCATCGTCACTAATCTCTTTTCCACCGTTTTTTTTCGGAAATTGCTTCGGCAGTTCCTGTTCTCATTGGTTCTTCTCGTTCGCTTAGTGTGCAGCCGGCCACCCACATGTATCAGGCCCATGTCTCTAAATACAGAACCTCGTTATTTAGTGCCGTTCCTTATTTCCTGGGGTACCAGGCTGTGAAACACTTCGTTCTTTATTTTCGAGCGTAATCTTTCCGTCTTTGAAAACCTGGCTGGATGTCAATTCATTTGCCAGCCAGTAGGTTTATTCCTTCTACTGAGTTTTTTTTTTACGTGCAATAAAAATCCCGAAGCGATGCTGTATATTTTCATGCCCGTTTTATTCTACGCAGGATGTTATTTTGGTTGACGATCGTGGCGATGACGTTGTTCGTTTAAACTGTCTGGGACACCTTGATCAGTCACTGGTTGCAGTTCCAAATCTGGAGGAGTTTGTTCGTATCGGTCAGTGATCTGCTTGCTCCAGAAAATTCTTACGGTCGCCGTCGTAATTGCTGCCGGAACTAACGGAAGCGGTAACAAAGACAACCATGTTTCTTCGACAGTCGTGATCTCGGGTTTGGAGCAGTAATGTGTGCAAACTGACTGTTATGCTTGATTCTAGTGTTCTCACTCATCGACGAAGGATGTTTGACAGTTTACATCTCTCAAACGACTGTCAGTTTTTCTGTAAATATGCCCATTATAGAGAAGACAAAGATGTTTACTTACGGTAGATTTCCCTTTGGGTTTCCGACTAATAATCATGAAGCTTTGTTTTATTCTTTGCAGCTTATTTTTATATCCCACCGTGTGTCCTACGTCTTATTTCGTTGTTCATTTCCCTCGTTTAAGTCGATGATAATCACATGTTTATGAACTAGAATCATATATGAAAGTGGAACAAATCTACTAGACTTCCGGCTCGCTGCCCGCTTGGTTTTTTCGCTGGTTTTGTCGAGCCTCAGTATCGAGGCGATAGTTTTAGATGTCATAACCGAATGCGCTTTTCTTAGCGTATGCGCCATGATGCAGCTTGCAATAAGTTTCTGGTAAATCATATTCTGAAGTGCCTTAAGAAAGATCGAGAAAATCTGAATCGAAGTAGCTGAAGAAATAAAGTTAGCAGCTGCTTTTGGTAACGGTCAGAGACTGCTAAAAATTATACACGACACCGGCAGTCGGCGAACTTCGGCCGGTAAAAGTGTATGCAATGAAGATAGAGAGCCTTCTGATGGGAAGCAAAAAGGGCTTGGCCTTTAGGTCAAATACTTCAAGGAAAAGTCTAGCTGGGCGCGCGCTAATATAGTTACTCCGGTTGCAAATGATTGTTCAGTTTCACTTGGTCCCCCAA
>LUCM01003716.1:29021-45168 GCA_008360955.1 Fasciolopsis buskii
TACTAAGTGCCAATCCTGCGAATACCTTACATCAGTGTAAAAAATTTAGCGGACTGCGCTGGTTGGGTCATGTGTTGCGCTCGACGAACACTCGTCTACCATATCGTGCCTTATTTGGGTTTCCTCCCAAGGGATGGACGAAGCCATGTGGAGGTGAGCAGATGACGTGACAACGTGGAATGAGAAAATGTACAGCGAACGTAGGTAGCTCGGGTGTCACACGTTATCGCGGTTGGGGTGCGAAAGACCCGTCAATTTCCTGGCTAGGGATTTCGAAGATATGGCAATGAACCGGGAACAGTGGTGGTTGTGTTGTCATTTTCTACCGAATTATAATGATTGAAAAAGTGCGTTTGTACAGTTAAACGGTGTTCCGTGTGTTGGTGACCGCAGCATTCTTATCTTTTCCTACCTGCGTATTTGTACCTCCTGTTCCGTTTGGATATTCACTCTTCTTCTAGAAACATGTAACCGTGGGTAAAAGGCAGCAGTCAGTGAGGTTTGCCTTGCTTTTTAGCGCTGAATGGTGATTTCTGGTATGCATTGAGCTCGAAAATCAATTTCGCTTTTCGGCTGCAGGGATTGTAGAAGACCCATGAGTTTCGGTTGCTCCACTTGGTATGAGGCAGCGCCACGGAATCGCACGACCGACTATGTCGTATACGACTTTCAGAATGCGAAAAGAAGGTTGTGGCTACTGTTTATGTTTGTCCTTACGTTTGTCAAACACGCAAGGCCTACCGAATGGAATGTCACCTTGATTCGCAAGCATACGCTTTTCTAGGTCGCCGAAGATGAGGCTCGTGAGCGGTTTGGATTCAGTATTTACTAAGCTAGTTCTAGTGTGATTTTCTTACTAGGGTCTGTCACATTTTCTGTAAACCTGTGCAGTCACTGGTGTTTGTTCCTCACAGATCAACACTGGAGTATTTTTGCTTCCACTGTCTACTTTGAACGCACAAGCCTTGGGTCATCCTTGCACTCGATAAGTGCCAGACTTGAGTTTCGCTCTCGTTAGAGCTCGTCAGTAGTGCATATCCGCCATCGTATCCAGGGTTTGAACCCGGGCCTTTCTCGTGGAAGGCGTGTGTATTACCGCTACGGTGATCTAGATCCAGTAGTTCGCTTCAGGTTTTATATTAGGGGTGGTCACATTCGTAATCCCGGATCTCGGAGCCAAATGTGTTTTGTCCCACTGGTCGGTTCATCTATACCCAAGCTAGACGTTTACTTATGAGTTGAATATCCATCTTTGAACAACCATTGACTGCACACTTGCTTACTCCAACCTAGATTATCACACCTCGTTCAGTCGCTGTTTTTTGCATTTGCATGTTTATATTTGGAAATTCCCTAATAGTAAGACTCTTGATTTGGTGGGACGGCTTGCGAACTATACGGGATGGCTTATACCAAACTGAAGATTCAGTCATTCTTGGAATGTCAATGGGTAAAAGCCTGATGAGGTACACTTCTGATCTCCAAGGTTGTTGATTTAGTTTAGCAACTCAACCGGGAAGAATGAATGGAAGAATGATCCAAACAAATGGGCTTCCGATCAACCACCTGACACCGCCTTTTGGATAGGGTCTTGTTTAAACCAAGGGCTTTGGCCGGGTATTCTAGTCATTCTCCTGCTTACCGACTGGAATCCGTAGCAGTATCCGACCATTATCGCCAATGGGTTACAAGTCTCCAAAGTATCTCATGCTTCATCGGTTGTCACTCAGGATAATCAGGATCGCGATGGCCATTGCTACGAGCGGGGTGTATAGTGGTAACTGTGCTGTTGCTTAGAATTCCCTCTATTTTATTCAACGTAAGCCTTCTCTCCCCAACCGTCTCTCGTTGCTCTCTCGGCCTACCTATGAGGCCCTCAATGATAACATGCCGGGTAACTGCAATGGTTAATTATCAAATTATGCCGTAACTGGTTTTCGATCTGCTAGCTCACATTTTCCCAGCCCCTGATTCTCGACTCCTTCAATGTGCGCACTCTCACGCAGGCTGGTTAGCATGCGTTTTTGGCACTGACTGTGGACTCACTTTCGATTGATGTCTGCTGTGTCAGTGAAATGCGAATTTAGTATTCTGGTAACGTGATTCAGCTGTGCCTGATACCCCATCAAGATATTTTCTGCTCAATTCTGGCGACAAAACAGCTGCAGCTGCGGGCCAGCGTAGTATACAAACAGTCCTGAGCGGCAAGGCTGAAGCGGTCGCTTCAGACTAGGTCCTGGTTAATAGTCGTTTATGCATAGTAAGATCCAGAGATTCAGTTGGACGTCGGAAAAATGGCTGTGTTCAGCGCAACGTATTTGTTACCTCGGGATTTGCTTCAATAAATCATAGCATTCACAGACAGAATGACTGGTTTTATAGTGAGTTTATCACTCCCGTTTGAAAGAGCAAAGGGTCTGACATTGTAGTGGTAGCAGTTAGTTTTAGTGCACAATTTGAAAAACTTGAACATCAGAAGCTTGTTCTCGTGGGCGCTGCTTCTATTCCTCTCATCTTACAGATGACGGGTGTGGGCTCCTCCGGTCTTGTGCCGACGATCGTATATCAAACTTGAAGTTGCATTACAATTGGCCTCCCATAGTCACATAGCGTTTCAGTCTCACAGGTGCTGCGAATTAGATCGATTCTATAGCAGTAAGCCACCATTGTCGCGGCTGTCCACGTGCGAATACTTTAATTCCATTTTCGCTGCAGCTCAATGACCATCGATGCCGGCCGCAAACCTGGTTGGCCGTATAGCGTTTGCCTGATCCGGATTTTCTTACCACCGATGAGCAGAAATTGTCAAGTGAGTTAAGAACTCCGAAAAATAACAATGTAAACAAGAAGCGAGATCAAATCAAGCAGGTGATACACTTCGCAGTAGGGTTTGCTTGCGGTAGTGGATCCGGTTTCCATCAAAGACATTGTATTCTTCATGAGACTTTGAGTCTAACACGTTCCTAACTGACAGGTATCTACAACCTCAGGTGACGTCAACCCTCATAAAGGACCGCGAAACTTGGTAGGCTGGGGTAGCCGAAGAAATGGAAATAGTAGCTACCTCAGGTAGCAGTCAAAGACATTTTACGCGTCACCAGTGGACGGCAAACTATGGTTAGTTAGCCGATATGAGATATAAGTGAAGAGCCTATACCTGGCAAGCGGCAGAGGGTTGCCCGCCGGACCGAATACTCTAACGATCATTTTAGCTGACCAAGTGCCATTATGGTTACTTCGACGCCAGCGACTGTTGTTAGGCGTCATTTGGCTCCCCAACAAAACCAAAAGTACAGTCAGACATTTGGCTACTGAAGCGGGGAAAATCGGTCGGTCCCGTAGAGTTCCTCCTAGTTCTTTTCGCACAGAGTGGGGAGGCCTTAATTAAAGCATTTATCGCTCTGCTTCGTGATATTTGGAACGAGGATCTTATTCCGTTATTTAAGAGTGAATCACCGACTGTGCCCAACTTCAAAAAGGAAATACCCAGTGACTGTTGCGAAAGTCATGGAATTAGTTCTGACAGTTACCAAGGTTTTGGTTTCTGTAATATTGTGCCGCCTGACACCGATTCGCGTGAATGGCACCCGCTAACAGCAAGCTGGATTTCGGGCAGATTTTTACCCTTCACCAACTACCTAAAGCACGCCGCATGCGCCGACCTCCGACATTCGCGTTTTTTTCTGCTTGAAAGAGGACCCCAACTACGTGGACCGAGCGGCATTATTTAGCGCTTTTTACCGAAAGGGTAGGCCCTAGAAGTTCGTGAATCTGTTGCGAGCATTGTACTTGCCTGCATATGGTCGCCTGAATGTACATGGTGAACTGCTATATTCATTCGAAACGACCAGCGGTGGTCGACAAGGATGTCCCATTTCTCCCCCCTCCGTTTGATTTCTTCATGGACGAGGTAATAGAGGATGAGAAGCTTTGTGATCTAGATAACGCAGACGATATAATGTGTTTGTTCGAATATAGGGACCGTGCGCAGCGTTTACTAGACCGGCCGGCAAGGGCTGTCGCCCCATTTGGCCTACAAAGTGTAAAGTGAGGAGTAGGCGCGCGTTTGCTCAAAGATCCGGTGGCGTACGTTGGAATGAGTCACTGGAAGTTGGGAGATATTGTGTGCCGTGCCGCGCTACGCTCTGTCCTGTTGCATGGTTGATGGGCGTGGAGTTTACATACTGAAAATGTTTGCGTTGTAACTCCAATAATGAGTGGACTGACCAAGTGAACGTACGTAAAGAATAGAGAGTTGGTTAGCGAGTCAAAGAATATTCTATCACCTTGAAGACTTCGTTCCTGGTGCCACCCGTTATGCGCGGCGAACACTCGTCGACCATGTCGTAGTTTATTTTTTGTTCATCGCACCAACTGGGAGAGGCCATGTAGTGGAATTCTAGATATGACGTGGTGGTGTGTAACGAGAAATTTTACAGGGAACTTAGGTTAAGCATCTCAGGTTTTTGTAGTTGTGATCGGAAGACCCTTCAAACAGTTGGCTGAAGATAATGAAGGACTTGGCAGCGAACTGTGGACAGTGGCGACTATTTTGTCATTTACTGTCGAATCAGAATGATTGGAAGTGCGCGTATTTTGCGTTGGTTGCTATATCGTTCTTTTCCTTTTGCACCTCTATCCATCTTACACATTCCGCCTTTATTCTGTAGCTTGTAACTCTGGGAGAAAGGCATCAGTCAGAAGGTTTCATCATGCTCTTCGACACCGAACGCTATTGATAGTAACATGTTTGGAATCAGTACAAAATAGTCACGAAGGAAACGTGCCCGAATGGCATCTGCTATATCATGATTTGCATTTCAGGTCAGTTTTTACAGTCACCTAAAGAAAGCCAAGAATTTTGTGCAACTGTATTTGCAAAATTAATTGTAATTGATGCTCAACTAGATAAATGTGACAATGAAGCAAGTAACTAAAGATCAGAATTACGGAATATGAAAGAAAAACAAAAATTTAGAAATTTAGATCGGGATTGTGATCACTGTCTGGGCACTGGTCAATAGACACAATGGACGACGCGTAATTCATCTAACTGTTTTTTGCGTAAACGTTGTGAATGTACGCTTAATCTCTAGCACCCATCTCCCATCCCTCTTATATGGCTAGAGCACATGTGTAACTGCTGCATTGACTGTACTAACACAGTGGCAGACCAAGCATTCTAATAACCTCATTTTAAGTTTGATTCCAACTGATCACGCGATTAGTGACTAACAAGGTGACTAGGCGCAATTGCCATCCGACGTCTTCCAACTAATTCGGAAAACCAAGAAACATAGACACGTACATAATAGATACAAAAAATTGGTGCATCCGTCGAATTATGACGTAGAATCATATAGCTGTAAAAGTAGACCTAAGAAGGGTTCCCCGAAATAATTGAAGCGTCTTCAAAATTATCCTCGTAACCTACAGTGCCGCATTCTGATATTATGAAATGTCAATAAAGAGGACTAATGGGGCCGCATTTTGACGTTTCAACCACTTACATAGAACAATCTGATATTTATAGTGTTCACCTATCAACTACAATCAGCGGTCAAAGAAATCTCCTTTCTCTCAAGATGAGCATCATCGCAACTGCCGGTGGTCTGATACGGCGGACGTAAAGCAGAACACAACAGCTGACTATATTTATCTGGCCTCAGAGTGTACAACCACGCTATCGGGAATTCGTGATTTGTTTCCGAACTGAGTTTTTGACACATTAATAACATCCTTCTCATTGAAGGCCAGCTTGGTGTGGGTGAACTCTCGATAGCTTTTTGGCCTGGATCAGTGTTTGTTTTTTGTTAACTAAAAACGGTCAACGAATTGTGCAAGGATGTTGTGGAAAGAATGTTTTGTTGGCTACTGTTGAGTGAGCACAAACCACTGCTACGTTAACGAAGAGTTCTTGTTAGTTCACATTTATACGCCATTAATGAAAAAAATTTGAAGTATCACCGTTGACCAATCCATACCTTTCTATGGATGGAGCACATTATTGTCCCGTCTGGTCGGCTAAAAGTTAAAACTTCCGTCAATGTCTTCATGAGTAACTGTCAGATTGGATTGAACAGAGCCAAAGATTGTCTGCATATCGTGCTTACCGAAGCGATTCAGAAATACTTTCGTTCATTTCTTTATGTTGTTTTGTATGATAGCCTTCTACAAGTTATGAAACTTTCATTGCAGTGAGCATCAGACTAAAGGAAAATGTATTTTTGTACGTGATAAAAGCTGACACTCAACGTGTAAACAGATAAACGATGGACATGGCGAAATATTTCGGTTATATAAGTTTGAGCTCAGTTCTTTCATAATTGCTTCTTTCTTAACCGGAATGCGGACCAAATATCGTACAGTGAAATTGCAATGGACATTAATACGTGGGGATATCAGTCTACGCTTCGAACAACTGCATACATGCGAATGGCAAGGAGCGATCGGCAAGATTTCTAGGAACTTTCGTAAGAAATTTTTCGTGGGCCTAATTCATAAATGGCAAGTTTTATCAGTAATGGATTCAATCGGAGTAGAAGAAACATGATTTATGACAGACAGATCTCAGTAAAACAAGAGAAAATCTTTCTTGAGTGTGCCCGGAAAAATAACCAAAGAGAAGTAGAGTAAAATAATGCGAAAATTTTGGTGTACAAAATAATTAATAATAGTTTGTCTTTCGCTAAACGGTCTCAATATGCGGATTTGAAAAGACAGGTGATGTGTACGCTTGACATAGTCAAAGATACGGGAGAATCATCGTAAACTGGTTGCAAATTGTAACGCCTAGGTATGTTATGGATACGGCCCTCGGAAAAGAAATGAAATCAGATGCCGGATGCTCGTTGTGGTAAAGCGAGTTAAAAAGAGTAAAACCCCACTTAAACATTTAGATTTGTTTAGGTGTAGACCAAAACTGGAAAAATATTACTCAAATTTCCGGGGCCGCATGCAAAATTCGACGGGTTAGAAATGAACTGGCGGTGGCCAATCGGACAAGGTCGTGGCGTTTGGACGTGAAGGTCGCGGGTTTGAATCCTCCCACCGGCGGTCACTTTCCCCACTTGGCAGCTCCTGTCGACCGCGGCCTCCCTGAAAAACAATGTACATTGCTATTTCATTCTAAAGAAAGTAAAAGATGAAAGTAAGGAGTATGACAACAACAATGGACTGGAGTAAGTAGTGTAAAAATAAAACAGCTTCAAGAACACCGGAACTTTTAGCTAAGGGACAATGTGAGTGGTAAACAAGTCTAGTTTCTTGATTCCCATTGGAAAACTAGTCTTTCAGTCACAACAATATAAGATTCAACCTTATACGGGAAGAAATGAACGGAAAAATCAGTCGAAGGCATTTGATTAATCTAAGAAAATACAGTGTACTTATTTCACAGAACTATTTAAATTTTTGGGAACGAAAAGACAGAGGAAGGTGGTTTCATCTAGAGTACATTTGTTGGGGTTACGTGCAAATTGAATTGGGCCATTAGGAATAAAAGGAAAGGAACTCAAACGATTGAGGACAGCACGTTTAGCTAATTTGAGTATAGAACCGGTAACGGTTGTTCGGTGAAAGATGTTCGGAGTGCCTGGGGGTGGGAACGATCCTTACGAATTCGCATGGACATAGAAGAGTACCGGAAACAAAGATTTGCTGACTGGCGCAACTGAAACATTCAACATAAAACTTGCTTCCGATATGAGAAGAGCCGAATACAGACCGCCTGGACCCATCGCAGATGCAGACTTAGAGGATAGAAGAACCTTGAAAATTCCCGCTGAAGAAAGGTGTTCAAATTATGGAGAAAACAATTATTGCATAAGATGGTATGATGTTGAAGGATGGGTGAATGAATGCAGCATTGAGAATGTCGGTATCTGCACTGCGAATGTGTTACCAAACGCGCTGCCCACACGTGGGTTTGATACAATCCCAGAGTTTTGCCGACAGTAGTGCCCAAAAACTGATTGACGAAGGAAGAGTTCAAGCGTTTTATCTCCTGTTTAACCAAGACGGAATGGCGTTTCACAGCAGCTCGGCAATGAAGTCTATAGGCGTTTTCATTCAGACGCCTGGAAGACGTAAGGTTGGAGTCGTCGTTATACTATACAGTTTCAATGAGATAGCATAAGCCAAAGTTTGCGTTGACTGTCTTTCTGAATAGGTGTAGCATAGAGATGGAGTATTCAAAGGAAAACCGAGGAAATACTATGAACAGGTAGCTTTGAAGCAGGGAATTATTTTTGTGAGATAGATTCTCTGTTTTAGTCTTGATCGGTTTCGTTTTAACAATGCATCGTGATAAATGGTTGATCCAACTCAAATGAGGAGTTATCACCGGACGAAACTGGAGCTTGTAATCGCAGATGAAACAGTTTGTGATGATTCGTGATTACTCTGTCTAAAATTGCCTTGCCCCTACTAGAGGCAAAACATAAGATAGCTAGCCAAAAGCGAGAAAAAGATAATGCAGCATCATCATCATCAGCTTGTATGCAATACCTTCCAAATCTAATCGAAAGTTATTGGCACGAAGTATAATGTTTCATGATAAATAGCTAATTAGTATGCAGTGGAATATTCGACGAGCAAGTGAAACCGCATGGGAACTACAACAGTTCCTCGGTGAGACACATTCGTAACTAGCAAAATCACATCGACGTAAAGGCTGACAAGATTTGTTTCGAGCGTAGTAGCAAGTGTACAAGGCTTTTGTACTATTGTCAGCTCCGACTGTGCAGCCCAAACCTAGAGCATCCATCATCCACGCTGCTATTGTAACTTATTCGATCAAAAGAAAATGTCGTTTACAATAATACTTCGAACGTGGGGTAGTGATGATACGAATGAATAATAAAGTGATTGGTATAGTAGGCGTCGTGGCATTGCGTCAGTTGTGCTCCGCCACGAATAGCGCGCTGTGATGCATTTCCACTCCGGCTGTGGCCGCTGCATCGGTTTGAAGGATTTGTTTACCAATATGAACATTGTTCGACGCTATTCACGGCCGGATTTATTCCTACTAAAACAACCTCCCGTAATTTCTTCTCGCTTTAAACTTAACTAGGGATGTACTTCACGGATTTCCCACTAGACGGAAAAGCTGCATTCGCGCCGATTGGTAGGCTACTCTTAGATGCACCCCACCAGCCAAAGTGCCCATTCCATAGTTACTTGGTGCTAATATACGTTCTCTGTCCACAAAATTACTGGATCTATTTCTCACTCTTCGCTCTCGGATACATGTTCATACATGTGTGATACGCATTCAGGAGTCATGGCTGACCTCACACGTTGCCGATGCCCTGATATCCATCCAAGGCTTTAATGTGTACCGATTGGACGGACAATACAACGCTAAAAAACACCAGAGGTGGTACGATCACGCAAATAAATTTCCCTTGGTCAAACAAATCTGAATCAAACTATTCATATTTATTTTCTGGTATCGACTGTCTGGCAAATCATTGTTAACCTAGTTTTCTCGGCATAGACGCGCGAGTATAGCGAACCTGTACGTAGCCTCTGTTTTCCATCTAAACTGATGTTTCGTCTTTTTTCGGTTCTTTTCTGCCTTTCCTGGTTCCGTTCTTGGATGATAACCTACACATCATCGTGGGTGATTTTGATCACGCCTCGACACTTTCCCTTACTATGTTTGATTTGACTGATGTATCAATTCCCCCAATTAGAGGTAACTTCACCCTAGATAGAATTATCACCAATCATCTCGAGTTATTCTGCCTTAAACTACGTGCTTTAATTTTAATTGGTGATCATTGTCTGCTACTTTTATACCCAAAGTTTATTCCCGGGCAGCTTTCCAATCTTTCAGGAAGTCCAACCAGATCGAAATACGTCTACGTTATTTTTCCGAGGAACGTCCTTCAAAGGTCTCTTTTCCTGGAAGTTCGTGGTTTTTTCGTATTTCTAAGAAGTGATGTCAACCTTTTTGTCGATACATTTCTCCTAATTTTTGGTATGTTGTTCCCTAGAAACACGTTTTTCTCTGTAACGGCCGTATTACTTTACCCACACTGAAGGCCTTAAGCAGACAGAACGAACAATTCTATAAATTATGGGATTCCCAGTAAGTCAGATTCCTTTCATCATTAATATCAAAGGAAGTAAAACGAATCGACTCGTCGTTTGCAAGCCAACTCCTGATCAGCTGCAGCCACAGGCGCTTCTAGTAAGGAATTCAGATTTTGTGTGGAAAGAAAAAGAATCCAGTAAGCCGTACCCCAGATGTAGGAAGTATCAACCCAGCGTTTATCTACCCATGTAATGACCATACCGTTTCACGATTCCCGGATGAATGCGCCAACGTAATACCTTTTTCTAAGGGAGAAGTGTTCAAACTACTCCGCTCGACCAAAATAACCACAGGCATTGGTCGTGATGGTGTCTTCACTTCTCCTAAATTACGGTGCGGCTTCACTAGCTGATGCATTTATTTCCATTCTTAATGCTTCCTTATGCAAACATTTCATTCCTGATTGTTGGAGACCAGTCACTATTGTGCCCATCCCAAAATCTAGTAATTCAAGTATTCCATCCAAACGTTTTCGTCCCATCACTCATACATCATGCGGTCATAGACTAACAGAACGTGGTATCCTGAGTCATCCAACTTCTGTTAGTGTGCCCGAAAACTCCCTTTAGTTTGTGTACAAGCCGAAAAGATCCACTTTGGATGCGGTGGGTTCCTTGGTTCATAGCATTACAAAATCCTTGGATGCATCCGCTAAGTCTCTCCGATGCGCTTTCTTAGACTTTCTCTGCATCCGACCCTACTCCACGGTCTTTACTACGCAGACTTGAACAGTTCGGCTGTCCAAATCGTCTCTTGGCCTGTTTATCAGACCACTTCGCCAACAGAACTCAACACACAAGATTGGAAAAAAACAAATCTACTTCATTGGTACATAATTTTGGAGTCCTTCAAGGAGCTGTTCTTTCTCCTTATTTGTTTTTAACATCAGTGACCTACTTACTAGTTCTCCTGGTCAATTATTCAGATATGGTAATGGTACTGCTCCGTCAGTCTGTATCTGGAACTGAAGATTTCCTGAACTTTTCCAACAACTTGTCTCTCACGCATGATTTTTATTCTCTCTGGCTTGAATGTTAATTTGTCTAAATGTGTCGAATGTTTGTTTACTTTTTCTCGGTCTGCTTACCCGGCTGACCCTCCTTTCGTTAATACAGAACCACTCGGTAGGGTAGATTCCGTCAACTACTTAGGAATTACTATTGATGGAAACTTATAATGGTCCTCTCACATTTCCAATTGTGTAAAACAACCTTATAAGATCATCATTTTACATAAACAGACTGCGGCATTTCCAGATTAGGCAAAATACTATCGCAGTATTTGCTTACCAGTTGGATTTTCCTGCTCCCCCCTTTTGTTCCCTTGTCACTTTTTCTGGTCTACTAAAGAAAGAATTTCGAATCCCTTGTCGTGGTGTCTTTTATATAACGCTGAAGAACTCCGCAACAAACTGTGTTACATGCATCTATCCGCGTGAGAAAAATTTGCACAAAATTCTCTCGAATCGGTCCCATCCCGTACACAATGACTTTTCTACATGTTCTTATACTAGAGCGCGTTCTACCTTTCTGTTCCATGCCCTGTCGCATAAATATCTATCGAAACTGAACTGTTCCCTACCTAGCCCGAATTCTCACCAATCGAGAGCAAATCGTGACTGTTTCTCTGCACACAGCCTTTTGTGAAACTCAAATGTTTATTCTTCGCCACGCTTTTTCCCAAGGTTGTATTCTAATGAGCTGTCAAACGCATCCTTTTTGACGGAAATGCGGACACCTACGTAGGCAAAATCCAGAACATTGACGCAAGGAAGACGAACACGTTTTCCTCTTGAACCGTTTCTTTACGTTCGTATTTAGGTTCTGTACTTCATTTGCTTTCTGGCAGGAGTGATTTTAGGTAAATCCCACATCATAGTCGACTGATACTTCGTACAAACTTAAGTAGTTATTTTGATTGTTCTAATTTTGCGGTTGATACCTATTCATTTGTCATTTGTTATTTTTATTGTCCATTCGCTTACTTGCAGTCATCACAGTAGTACGGTTTCATTGCTATTTTAAATGCAGGCTCTCCGGTGGTTAAACCTAGGGCATGTCACCATACCGTGTTTCTTTCAGTAAAGCACTCAAAAATACTGCAAAATATAACACAGTCCGTGCTTAATGTAATCTTTCTATTAGGGAACATGGAGTTCCTCAGGGTGACTGGATGGTTTAGAACCGTGGTGAATAAAATTTCTACGGACAGGCGTTGATATATCAGTTCATTATGTCGACTAGTATGAACAAAGGCCAGAATGCCCGGAGATAAACAACCATAATGCTGGGTTACATAGACTTCAAGGACATTTTAAATTTTGCCATGCAGCAACTCGTCACTAGCGGACTCGCCAGTCATCCAGTAAAAAGTGGCGGTTGGATACGAAAACTTGTGAAATTATGTGATACTCCAAGTTTCAGGGTCATTGTTTCCAGTCCTCCTCCGTGTAGTGGACCCTAGCGGCTGTTGGCACGCTTCGTTCAATGCGCGCATGCATGCAGCATGAAATTTAAAGGCATGTGGTCCGAGTAGTTTGTCACTGGCTCCCACTGGTTTGCGAACAGTGTAAATAAATTTTCAATAATTATATATGTATATATAGTCGTTAAGAAATTGCTTTTATTACTCTTTCGTCAAATGCAGTGTTCCTTCTGAACCTTATTCCACCCTTTTCAAGGTGAAGCAGGCGAGTGACTATTTTCCTCAGGATTTCCGATAACAATTTCAAGATTTATTTGTAGTTACAGGCTCTTTGGCATTTCAGTTGATCAGCTATGCAAATCACATGAGCAACTGAAAATATGGAAACTCTGAGCGTCCATACACAATTAAGAAACTGCAAGATAAAAAACTACAGAACGAAATGGGCTAGAAATTCTACTATCTAATATATTATGGGCTAATTATCACCATTATTGTTAATACACGAGGACGAAGTCAGTAGAGTGTACTGCTTAACCTTAAATTTTCTTTTGACTGGTTGCCTTCAGTATTTGCGTATTATGCGGGATAATATAACAAGCTGTTGTAGGTAGAATTCTTTAAAATCTAAAGAAAATCACGTGTTATATATCTCCGAAAGACGAATGCTTGCTTCCACTTTGGCAGTTATTTTTGAGCCCACAGGCTACCTCTGTTACACTCGTCTGTTGTGTTCGGTAATCTGGTTTCCAATGCTGGTGGGCATGTGGCCGGGCGACGGTGAAGTGCTGTCTGTCACCAGTGGCCGTGGATTTAATGACTCCAAACTTTGACCTTTGAGTTTACAGACGCCTTGCAAACTTAGGCAACGTCAGCAACTTTGCAACGCCCGATTGCTTTGATACTGCGGCAGACAGTTTCGGTATCGCGTCATATTAGCCGCATTTACAACGTTTAATATCATAAAATTTATGCATTACTGGGAAACTGAAATTTAGGATTTACATTACCCTCTGGTCTCACTGTGGAAGAAGAATATGAAATCTACCAACTCCATTAAATAATTAATGTACTCATGTTTCACTCACTGTACCTTTCGCTGGCATTCACTATCCGCTGTCCTCTAAAACACTAGCAAAATTTTTTTCGAGATATGACATTCGTAAAAATGACAGAATCAGATGTCCTGTTTGCGGATACCATAAATTTACTCGGGTTTGGAAACAGCCCAGATAAAAGGACTGCCACCTTTGCCAATTATGAATATGAGTGCGATGAAGGAAGCAATTTGATTGTTTGGATCAAAATAAATTCGGGAATAACTGCACACTGAGAAAGACTAGTACTATTTTTTTAAAGTCTTGACAAGCATTCAGCCAACACTTTTGACTGCTGGTTGTTTCAATTTTAGTGATGCTTAATAGATTTTGTATTTTATACCATAGCATTTAGTGGTTGAGAATTTCACACAAATTACCGTCGGGATTCGGCTTGAAATCGGTGACATGTATGACGACACCAGATATGGATTGAAGCCATTTGAAGTGGGTCGATGATTCACGAATCTGAAATACTCAACTAGGCTCACATTTCAAACAGTTTTCACCAGAATTACAAATTACACAATATATGACATAATCCTGTTCTCTAAGGCGATCCACGGTCGCTGAACATTGCCATCACTACAACAATTAACTGAGTGCGTAAATTGCTAGACCAATCTATTTTCTGCTCCAAACCACTGCTCTTTAATCCCTGAAGCTAGGCCCTGTTTTGACAGTGTTCATTGTATTTTTGAAGGTCAACACCGGAAATTTGAAATTATCTTCTCGCATACAGCCTCACATTGTTGGACAATAGAATGGTCTGCTAAAATGTCATCCGATTGACCAATTGATGGACTGCCATTAAAAGAATTGTCCGCCTTGGATTGCTCAAGCGAAGAAGTAGTTGAGATAAGCATCCAAAAGCCAAAGACTGAAAATGATTCTTTTTGAAAGTTTGGTATTGTAAAATGGGCACGAAGAATGGGCATAATCGTGTGAAAAACTGAAATTGTAGCCTGAACGTGGGAAACGGCTCGGCTGGCTTGAATAATTCTTATGAATCATTCCAGTTGCAAACTGGTCCATCAGTTGAGTTTGAATGAATGTGATATGAATAACTAATGAGACGATATTGCTTGGCTCCTGATGAAGGTAAGTAATGTCGTTCCTTTATGGAATGATGAAACGGAATCTCTCTCTAATTTCATGACACGGTAATAACTTCTTTCATATGAAATAAGGAAACAGACTACGCTTATCACAGTACCCTTTCCGCAGAACGAATGTGGTTGGGACCGCCTAAGGCCACTTACCGCTTGATAAAAACGCGAAGACAAATTTTCGCATCCACTAAACTTAATTTGGGTCATTTGTGACTATAACCTCCGAAGGAAGACCTGAAAACCAATCAGTAGATATTTATTTCAGCTTAGAGTCAACCACTGGGCATTCCTTGCTTGATCATCGTCAGCTCGTTTTCTATTCTTTGTATTTTGGGCATAATTTCCACGCACAGTTCCAGCGTAAACTGTTCCAACAGTTTCGTGTTTTGCATTGAAAAGCTGGTTACAACATTTTTGCATTTAGTCACCTGCTTTTTGTTGCCAACCCCTTTCTATCTTCCGTGCGTCCTGTATTTTTATCTATCAGATTACCACAAAACAAGAAAAATAGCATTCCGTCAACTGGATTCGAACCGAAGTCAATCTAACCAAGGAAAACATAATCAACGCCATGTTTGTTGGTTAAGCTTCATAAGCGGTCTACGCTTGGATGTAAAATTTAACCTTCATACACATCCACGTAAATACGAACATGAATTTGTCTATGTGATACCATTGACTTTGTTTCAGATTTGCTTTCGCTCTGCATCCACTTAAAATGGATCTTTCATGAAAAACCTATTCCTTTGCTAATTCATTACTTGTTTCATAAAACTAAGACCTGGAAAAGTCCCATTCATTAACCGTCTTCTCATGAATAATAGATAATTTTGATTACAGGAGCCATGGGTAACACAGTTAAAATCAATAGATATCCACAATATTTCGGAATAAAAAAACCAAATCGGGGTTATGACACACATAAAAATCGAATCCAAACATGCGCAGTTTTTGCAGGATCGGAAAACCTTACGTCACAGCACAAATTGTGAAATGATGCATGAACAACCAGAACGCATCACCCGCTGGTCCGTTATATGTCACAACGAGACTACACCTTGACGTGGTGTGACAGCTTGCGTGCCTCCATGATCCAACGAGCTATACAGGATGGCTTATCTCAAGCCGAAGATCCAATCACAGTGGAAGATCAACGGTTAATGGCCTTCAACTTGGCGGTTGATATGAGTTAGCAGCTCAGTCGGAAAAAACGACTAAAAGAATAATTGATCCAAGTAGATGGGCTTCCACTCAGCTATTCCCCGCTGCTTTGCGGTCAGGTTCTTGTCAGAACCAAAAGCTTTGGTTGAGAACTCCAATCGTTCTTCTTCTTATCGGCTGTGCTCCCTAGCACCACCCGTCCATCAATTTCCATGAATTACACGCCCACAAATAATTCCATTCTGCATCGG